>PVLD010003959.1:0-85366 GCA_004027595.1 Dinomys branickii
AGACAGACAGAGAGAGAGAGAGAGACAGACAGAGAGAGAGAGACAGAGAGAGAGAGAGATGGACAGACAGACAGAGACAGACAGACAGACAGAGAGAGAGAGACAGAGAGAGAGAGAGAGACAGAGAGAGAGAGAAGAAAGAAAGAAAGAAAGAAAGAAAGAAAGAAAGAGAAAGAAAGAAAGAAAGAAAGAAAGAAAGAAAGAAAGAAAGAAAGAAAGAAAGACAGAAAGAAGGAAAGAAGGAAAAGGTTCAAGACAGGGTCTTGCTAGGTTGATAAATTGCTCGGGCTGGGCTTGAATCTGTAATCTTCCTGCCTCAGCTTCCCAGATTGCTGGGATTACACCCTGCCTAGCCTGGAGATATATTTGACAGCCACCATTCCCACCTAGCCTGGGCTCAGGGAGTCTCAGAAAGTGGCCCTTGGTCACAGAGCTGGCAGAGATGAGCTAGAATTCAGACTCAGACCCAAGGGACTCTGTCCCACAGCTAAAGACGTGAGCCCAGGGAGGCAGGAAGTTCCTCCAAGACAGGACACTGGGGTGGGTGACTCTGTCCTCACCACTAAGGCTTGAGTTTGGGGAAGGCTCTTATCAGGGAAGAGGGGAGAGCAGGCAGGGACAGCCTGTATGCCAGCTCCCTCCAACTCAGCCTGGACCCCGGCAGTGATCCTGCTGGACCACAGTGTACCCATGGGCTCTTCTGATTCCCTGGCCAGCTGGGACATGGAGGCTCCTGCTGCCTCCTGCCTCCCTCCTTACAGCTGCCTGGTAGCTACAGAACCAGGGCTCAGAGGCCCAGGGCCACAGAGCAGGAAAGCCGAGGCCACTTCTTCCTGCTGCTGCTAGGTCAGCCCTCACCTTCCTTAGGGTGGATGAGGGGGTCAGCCATACTCTGTGCCAGCTCTAAGGGGGTCTTGCTAGGGCGCTCAAAGCAGAAAAGAACGGAATGTATGAAGAGTCCAAAGGGAGTCAGGCAAGGTGTTGCAAGCCTGGAATTCCAGCACTCTAGGAGGCTGAAGTAGGAGGATCACAAGTTCAAGCCTAGCCTGGGCAATCTAGGGAGCTCCTACCTCAAAAAACAAAGCTGGGGATGTGGTTCAGTACAAAGGACCTAGATTTGATCCCCAGTACTGCAAAATAATAATAATAAATACTAATAGCTCCAGGGGACCATGTGGAGAGGAAGAGGGAGCACGGACTGCCCTTGGTGGCTGGTAGGGCTTCAGCCCATTCTTCATTTTCTTTCCATTAAGAGCCATGTGGGCCTGTCTCTCTGGACAGCTGAGGAACCTGAGGCAGAGAGTGGGAAAAGGCTTGTTTAAGGTGCCCCTCAACACCTCCAGCCAGGACCTGCTGGAGGCCTCCCCACGCAGCTCTGGATCTGGCTGGCAGCAAGGACGCCACAAACGATAATTATATGGAGCCGCATCCTGTGGCCTTGATGGAGCCAGTAGCCAAGCAGCCTGGCATGCAGGGTGGCTCAAAGATGTCAGCAAATGACCCCAAAAATGAACCAGTGGCTTGGCCCCAACTAGGGATTTTCCCTCTAGCCTGGCCTCAGGCCCATGTGGGCGGAACAGTGGAAGCAGATCCCGCCAGGCAAGGGACCTTTCAACAACACCCAGCCAGCGAGCTGATCTGCAGGGATTCTGGGGCCACGGAAAGCCTACTGGTCTGATGGCAACTGCACATGCCTGGTCTCCAAGGCCTCAGGTTCCCTGCCTGTGATGGGGAGCTGGTCACATTGCAGGGTAAGTTTGCTAGGAGGATCAGAACACTGGGTCTGGATCTCAGTGAGTGATTATTGATGGTGGTATCAAATGTTGTCAGGTCAAGAGCAGAGGATGCCCCTGTCCCTGATAAGGTCCCTCCAATTTCAAGGATGCGTGGCCTGGCCCTCCTGGCCTAGCACACACATGGGCAGCTCTGGGTGGTGGTTTTCCGGGAAGCATACACCATGTCCAGCTCATCCTGGTGCCCCGGGAGCCAGCACACTAGGGTGATGTTAGTGTGATGTTTGTGGGCTGTGCCTGTGGGTGGCTGCTTCCATAGTTGCTGGCTCAGATGCTTGGACCAAGTCCTGTGCTGGGATGTCACTGGGAGACAGAGGGAAACTATTCAGAACCTAGGTGGACTTCAGACTTGTCTCAGCCACACAAGGCAAAAAAATGATGCCTCTCAAAAGTAAGCAGGAAGCCAGGTACCATGGTGGTGCACCCCGTAATCACAGTGCTCAGGAGGCTGAGGCAGGAGGACTGGTACAAGTTCAAGACCAGCTGGGTTACATAGTGAGTTCAAGGCCAGCCTGAACTACATGGCAAGACCCTCTGTTCAAAAAAATAAGTCAGAAAGAAGCCAAGTGCTGTGGTGACACTTGGCTGTAATCCCAGCACTCTGGAAGGCTACAGCAAGAGGATCACAAGTTGGAGACCAGCCGGGATACTCCTCAAATTAGTGAGACCCCATCACAAAATAAGAAATAAAATCCAGGTGTAGTGGCACACACCTATAAAACCAGCACTCTGGAGCCTGAAGCAGGAGGATCGCAGAAAGTTCAAGGCTAGCCTTGGGCTGCACAGTGAGTTTAACATCAGCCTGAACTACACGGTGAGACCTTGTCTCAAAAAAATAAATGAAAAAATAAAATGAAATTACTCCTTTAGTAGTAGACGTTACAAAAAGAAATAAGAAATAAAAAAGGGCTAGGGATGTAGCTTGGTGAAAAGGCCCTGGATTCAATCCTCAGTACTGCCACACACACGTACACACATAAGAAGTCAGAGGAAAAAACCTTACCTGCTGGGATTTTCTCCCTGAGCCCGTCACTCACCGTCAGGGGAGATAAACAGCATTTCAACCATCAAGGTTACAAATCACCTAACTGCACAAGTGCTTCCGTCAGAAGCTACAAAAGGACTGGCTCTCTCCCTTCTGTGCTCCCCTCCCCATTTCTTTTCCTCCCACTCCCCACTCTCTCTCCTTTCTTCCTCTCTACAGAGCATGAGGGCGACCCTAATCCAACATGACCTGCATCGTTATAAAAAAAGGAAACTTGGAAAAGCAAGCAGGGTGCACACCTGACAGCCCAGCACTCAGGAGGTGAAGCAGGAGGATGACCATGAGTTTGAGGCCAGCCTAGGTGGCTGAGTAAAAGGGTGTCTCAGAAACCCACCAACAGAGGGGTGGGGGGCTTGCACAAAGACACACAGAAAGAAAACATTGTGGAGAGAAGCCAGCGACAGCCAAGAGTCACCTGTGTCTGAAAGATGCTGGGAGAGGAGTGTGAAATAGCCTCCCACCCCCACAGGCTGCCGGGTGCACTCCTTCCAAAGAGCAGGTGTGGGAAGCAATGGAGAATGACCATCAGGAAGGAGAAACCTGACAGCCACACTCTGGCCAGGTGGTCATGCTCAATAGAAGCAACAGGAATTCATTGTTTGTTTGTTGTTCTGCTCGTTTTAATATTATGTTCACTGCATGAAGAAAATGACTACTTACCTCCACAGTCTTTGTCTCCTGTGCCCAGAATCACACTCATCATCAGAAAGACATCGGAGAAATAGCAAGGGAGAGATGCTCCCAGAATTCCTGACCAGGATCCAGGATTCAGGGCAGGAGGAACCCCTAAAGCACAAGAGGAAGACAAGGATGACAGAAGTGCTGCTGGCAGGGGCCCTTGTGTCAGCTGCAGGAGTGGACTTTCAAGATGGGAGGCAGCCAACCAAGACAGAGCGTCTATGAGTCTCCTGTTCCTGCACTGCTTGTTACAAGATACCCGGGATCGAGTGTTCGCCCCATTGGATTTCCATTTCATTCCTTTCTATCTTCTTGTTCTCCCCTTTTGGAATGGGAATGTTTATTCTCCACCATTCTGTGCTGGAAACATGTAACTTGCTTTTTGATTTTTACAGCTCACAGCTAAGCATTTGCCTTGAGTCTCAGAGGAGGCTTTGGACTCGGACTTTTGAGCACTAACTGGAACCGTTGAGACTTTGGGGAAGGGATGAGTGTAGTTTTGGCTGTACAAGACATGGCTACATCGTGTTAGGCAAAATTACAACCTTGCCACTGGCTCTATTTGGAGATTAAGGATGGCTTAAATATGGTGTTTTGGTGTCAAATTGACAAGGGGTGGATTTGGGATGGTTAATCTTGATTATCAATTTGATTAGTTTGAGAGAAGCCTAGGCAATTAGTAAAGTACACTTCTAGGTGCGCCTGGATACGCTCTGGAGGTGTGACCTTGGAGACTCTGTCTGGTCCCTGCCCACTTCCTCTGTGGCTCCTTCCCTACTCTCTGCTTCCTGCTGCCACCAGGTGAGCAGTTTTCCTGCATCACACCCTTTTGCCATGACATTCCTAATTTGGACTGAAGCCTCTGAAACCAGAAGCCAAAATAAATTTCTTATTTGTTGTTGTTGCTGCTGCTGCTGCTGTTGCTGTGATGCTGTGGGTGTTGTTGCTGTTACTATTGCTGTTGCTGTTGCTGCTGTTGTATTAAGAATTGAACCCAAGACATTCACACTAAGCTACATCCCCAGTGGCGCTTTAAATTTTTAAAATTTTGAGACAGAGTCTCCCTAAATCACTAAGTTTCACAGGTTGGGCTCAAACTTGTGATCCTTCTGCCTCAGCCTCCTGCACTGTTGGAACTACATGTCTTTGCCACTGTGCCCAGGTAAACTTCTCCTTTAAATTATGGGGGTCAGGTATTGTGTACCCATTGACTAATACACATGCTAAGCCCCCATCTATTCAAGTCAACATTTGGGCTAATGCTGTTACTCACAGCCAAACATAATTGCTGGAAACCTTTTGGAAGAAGTGGTGCGTGACTGTCAGCTTGGAGGACAAAGAGGAGTCTCGTAGATTCTAGTAGTCACCGTTGCTTGTCACCAAGGCCTCTGGGAACCCCTGGTAGTATCTGAGCAGGAAGAAGGCTCCTGTCCTCTCCTGAGGAAGCCAAGCCACTCACTGAGCTGTGACCAAGACTCACCCAAGCTGCCTGCCTCCTGCCCAGTGTTCTACCCCACTCTCTGTCCCCCAAGTCACCTCAATGTGGCCGCACAACCTGGGCCACCACCCTGGCTGAGCTCCGGCCTCCCAGCGAGCAATGCATTTCCTCAGCCTTGTTTACAGTTGTTGAACTATTTTCATCAAATTAATTAAATACATGCTAAATCCTCTTCAGTTTGTTGTGCAACAAATTAAAGATGCTAAGATTGTGAAATGCACACAAAACGTGTTTATTCTGATAGAAACCCACACACAGCCCTGATTCAGCTCCGCATCCGCTCCTGCCATGTGTCTGTATCAGAGAGGGGCTCTGACCCCTTGAGGTCTGAGGTCTCAAGGAGTCATCTCAGCTCCCCACTGGGGTGACTCAAAGCTCAGCGGTGCCCAGGTCACCAGAAAGCATGGGGCACAGAGAGCAGGAGCACAGACATGGAACACTTCCCAGAGGAGTGACACTGGTCACAGAGCAAATGTCAATCACGTCACCCCTGTGCAGTGGGGGTGCTATTGCTCCAGGGGGCAGAGGAAGAAGTGGAGGCACAACAGGTGACAGCTGAGTCCACACAGCCCAGGACAGGCAGGAACCAAGACAGGGGCCAGGCTATCCTTCTTGGAGTCTGCAGGTAACCTCCATGCCCACTGGATCTTCTTCCAGTCCTGGCCTCTTGTCCCAGGCAGTTTGACAGAAGCAACTACAACAGGCCAAACCACACCTCAAGAGCGCTCTAGGCTCCAAATGCACCTCTTCTCATACCCTCTACCTCTCAAGCCTGCACCTGCCTCCATCAGTTCCTGCTGTGGACAAAGCATTCCTGCTGGCCTCCCCGAACAGGGCCCAGCACTGGCAAGCACCCCCTTCCCTCCTCATGGGCTGCTTGGGCGAAAGAGGCCTTGGGGGGCCCTGCCAGAGAAATGGAGGCACCTAGAGTCTGAGGCCTGAGCCCCCTCACCCAGGCACGCAGCAAAGTGACTGCATAACCATGATCATAGATTCATTAATAAGTCCCTGGCTATATTTTGCTTCTTTGGTTTCAGGCATGAAGAGACAGAGGTCTTGGGAAGGAAGGAAGGAAAGAAGGCAGGCATTTGTTTGGAGCCCACAGAGAGTCAGCCAAACTTAGTTCAGACCCTGGCCAGTCCCCCCTGCTCCAGGCACCCAGATCCCTGCTGCCACTCAGGCCCTTCACCCTGCTTGGGCATCACATGATCAGGCAGAGCACACTCCACACTGCCCAGGGCCTCACCCAGCCCAGCCCTCAGCCCACCCTGTGTAACACACAGGCTGCAACCCGCATGCTGAGCGCAGAACCTCAAAGAGATTGTGGATTTGTGGACATCCTGCAAACTCCAAACCCCAAAAGGTAAGGAAAAACTGGACATGGTTGCCCATGCCTGTAACTCCAGCACTCTGGAAGGTTGAGGCAGGAGGATCACAAGTTTGAACCCAGCTTCGGAAACCTAGGATTTAACAAGACCCTGTCTCAAAATAAAAATAAAGCTGAGGATATATTTCAGTGTGAAGGTATTGGTTCAATCCCCAGTGCAACAAAAACAGAAAAGAAAAACAAAATGTAGGGTGATTGTTGGTAATGCTGACCATGGAGATGAGGGTGGGGATAAAGTGGGTCAGCTCCAGGATGGTGCCTCCTGCTAAGGCAGGAACCCAGTGGTTCATTACTGTGTGACCACTGCCCAGAGCCTGCCTGCCCCAAGAAAGAGAGGCAGAGAATGCTGATGCCTTGATTACCTCTTTGGGGTACTTTAGCTAGCTGCAGGATTCCTGTCCCTAAGGGGTGGCCTCAGACCTATCACCCTTCAGTGACAAGCTGACTATGTGGCCAGCTGACTTCTCTCTGGTCCCCAGCACACAGTAGGCCCTCAGCCTCTTCTCCTGTCCTGTGCTGGGCCACACTAGCATACAGGGAGAATGGGGCCTAGTGCCTACTTCCTGGTCACTCATGGGCAGAAGGAGATGAAGAGTCAAAAGGCCACTGTCGTTTGGCATGACAAGACTTGGAACACTGAAGCCCAAGGACCTTCAGAAGAGCTGAGAAGGAGTCATTGGTGTTGATGGGGCTGATGCAGAGCGTAGAGCCAAGAACGTATGAACAGAACTGACACTGAGGCTGAAGTTTTGAGGTATGAGTAGAGGTTTTCCAGGTAGAGATGGAAAGATGGAGGTGGAGTGGAGAAGGGGGATGCTAGACCCAGTTCTTCCTTGGAATGCTCTTTGGAGAGGCTGGTCCAGTGGGGAGTAGAGATGGGAGATATGGCAGAAATGGAACCCGGAGCACAGGATGAGGCAAATCTGGAGCTTTGTGTTCACCTTCCATGGCTGAGATAAAATGCCTCCAAAGTCAGCTTAAAAGGGGGAGGTTGATTTTGGCTCCTGGATTCAGAGGTCTCAGGCCATGGGCTGCTGGCGCCATGACTTTAGGGCTGGGACAAGGCAGGAGCACCACGGGAGAAGGGTGTGGTGGGGGGAGGCTTCTCGCCTGCGGCAGCCAGGAAGGGGACGTGTCACTACCCCATGACCCAGGGCCTGCTCCCTTCAACTCGGCCCCACCTCCTAAGTCCTGTCACCCCCCCAGGCTGGGGCGGAGGGAGACAGGAACGCTCACTGTGACCTCGGAGCCAGACCAGCGCTGAGGGCCCGGACAAGACTGAGGAAGCCATGCAGGGCCAGGTGCCAGAGGCGGGGTGTGGAGCCCTGGAGGAGCACGTCCGTCGGTGGGACCCTGATGGAGTGAAGCCACCAGGGATGGGGCAGCTCTCTAGGGCTCTGGGACAGAGCATCCAGGGTGCCCCGTGGATTCCACTGAAGCTGACAAGGCAGGTGTCCCCCATGAGTGCTGTAGGGCAAAATTAGCAGGAGACATCACTGCAGTGTCAGGATACGGGATGAGCCCTTGTGCCCCATCTCTGATCAGACGTGGTGGAGACATCAGAGGAGGGGCTGAGGCTTCCCCTCTACCTCCCTTCCCCCCTCCCTGCTTGCTCCTCCCTGGAACCAGCTTGGGTATTTAGGAGATTAATTTCATGTTTGTGCAAAGCAGAGGATTAGGGGAGGAGGAGACTCAAGCTCCCTGTAGGTTGTTAAGAAAACATCAGCTAAAAAAAGACAGTTGAATCGCTCGGGATAGGATCCACCTGCCAGCAACCCACAGCTCCGCGTGGGTAATTTCCTCCCATCCTCTGCAGGCTCGGGACTGGCGCCCTGGGGCCCTGACCATGCTCTGAGATCGAGTATCACAGAAGGGCCCGGAACGGGTCCAGTTGGAGATCTCAGACAGAACTCCTGCCACAAGGACAGCTTCGATAGCTCTGTCTGCCCCCACGTTGTTCTCAGGGTTCTTGGGGAAGCCAGAGGCTCAGAAATGATGTGGGCTCTGCCGAGCGCACACAGCAAGTCAAGGCTCCTGGCTGGAGCTCCCTACCACAACCACGCACACTTAGGGTTAGAGATAGGGTTCCTTGGCACTTTTACAAGGGCACCTGGAGGCATAGCCTATGCCCTCCAGGGGTCCAGGAGCTCCTAATCATTTTTTTTTTTTGCAACAGCCTTATTGAGATATAATTCACATGCTATACAATTCATCCATTTAAGGAGTACCATTCAACAGCTTTAGTATACTCAGAGCTGTGCAACCATCACCACTAACAATTTTAGAACACTTTCACTATCCCCAAAAGGAACCCCATCCCCACTAAATGTCACGCCTCTTCCTCACCTGTCCCAGCCCCTGGAAAATAAGACTGCCTGTCTCTACAAATCTGCCCCTACAGTGGAACCAAACTTGCCTGGCTTTTCCCCACAAGCATTTGGCAGGCAGGGGAGCCCTGGGATTGAGCCCGGAGTCTTTACACTGAGCTATAACCCCAGTTCCTTTTCTGTATTTTTTATTTTGAGACAGGGTCTTGCTAAATCACTCAGTTGCCCAGGCTGGACCCTCAAACCTTGCCTCAGCCTCCCAGAGTGCTGGGATTACAGGCACATGCCACCAGGCCCGACTGCATGACGTTCTTGGGACTCACCCATGTTTCATTCCTTTTTATAGCTGAATCGTAGACGATGCTGTGTTCAGACGACTCCTCCACTGGCAGACATGTGTGTTGCTTCCTGTTTGGGGTTATTAGTGCTACTGGGGACATCGATGTGCACCTTTCTCTGTGTAAATTTCACCTATTTCTTCTGGGTGACTAGAGGAAATGAGCCCACTGACGTGTTTAAACGATAAACTAAAGAGCTGGGAATAGTGGTGTACACCTATAATACCAGCACTCTGGAGGCTGAGGCAGAAGGATCACTGCAAGTTTGAGGCCAGCCTAGGTTACAAATGAGCCTGGCGTGGTGGTGTATACCAGCCTTCAGCATTCTGGAAGGCTGAGGCAGGAGGATCACAAGTTTGAGCCTTGCTTGGGCAACTCAGCAACTTAGCCAGACTCTACCTCAAAATAATGATAATAATAATAATAATAATAAATAATGATAATAAGGTTGGGCTTTGATCCTCAGTACCACAAACAAAACCCCTAAGCAACAGAGTTGTTTCTCGGGAGATAAACCAGACCATTGGCCATCAGGGTTGGGGTGACTGCAAAGGGGTCCGAGGGAATTTTCTGGGTGAATTAAGTACTCTAGGTCTTCACTGTGGCATTGCTCACCCTAGTATATGTTGGCCTAAACTATTTCACTGTATATGTAAAAGGTGTCTACCAAGGTGAGATTTTTTCCCCCCTAGAAGGGCAGGGACCTCAAAGATCCTCCAAGAAAGCCCCTGCAGTCTCCACACCTGCCCCAAAGGGCTGAGCACCCCCTGCCCCTGCCTAGCTGTTGTTGCCACCTGAAGCCACTAACCCCCCAAAGCCCCTTGTACAACATTGTCTCAGCCAGAGAACGGCCAATTCCAGTGGTAAACTGAAATCAAACCCAAGATGCCCCTTCCTCGAATCCCTCTTGTTGCCCCTGGCCCTGGGTGGGCACTCTGTGACTGTCCCCACCCATAGTACCCCCAGCACCTCAACTAGCCTCCCTACCCCTCTCTTCCTGAGACTCCTGAGTACCCTTCCCAACTCCCAGACCCTGAAGCCACGACTCAGCAATTCTGTGCATTCTCTCAGGAGAGCTCCCCGAGCATCTGACACGTTCTAGGCACTGCACAAAACAGGCTTATCCACAGAGCATGGGTCTTTATATGCCTGAAGACCACATGCTGTGGGCACAAAGAAGGGGCAGTCCTATTGCATGGGATGGAGGACCTTCTCTGCAGGAAGCAATACTTTTCAGAGGACTGAACAACCAGGAGAGCTTAAGTAAGCAAAGAAGAAAAAGAATCCTTGTTTGGAGGATGAACTTCAGTGGGTGACACTGGAGCAGCATCCTTGGAGTCAGACTACAGTAAAGAACACAGCCATCATCAGAGAGGGGCAGAGAAGCCATGGTAGTCTTAAGCTGGATGCCATCATGTTATGAGGGTCAAATATTCTTAACAGTGTTTTATACCCAACCAAACTAGTAAGCAACCCTGAGGACCAAATGGTTTTAGAGACACGTGAAGTTTCAGCAGATGTACCACACGCCCATTCCTCTCAAAGGAAGAAAACAGTAAATAAACCAAGGACAGGAAATAAGACGCAGACAACTATGGCCCCACCCCAGGGGAGCTGCACATGGAAGTCCCTGGATGATGAGTCAGTGAAGCAAGGAGGATGGGGAGTAGCTGGCACCCGTGAGAAGAAGCCCTTGAAAGAATTGTGCACCCCAGATTTGGTAGCAGCCCTGAAACATCACAGGCATTTAGGATGCAATAAAAGTAAGCAAAAAAACAGCATTTAGAGAGTGCCAAAAAAAGAAGGCTGGACTCTAAAGAAAACAGCGTGCTTAGGCCACTGCTGAGTTTTGCTGTGAGCACTATCTGCACAATCATGACACAGAGCACTCTATGTATTTCCAACTTTCGTAATCAGCCCATAGACGAAGCAAAGAAAGGGAGACGTAATTAAGGTTAAGGAATGCAAATATTTTCAGCCACACAAACGGCAACAGGCCAATGACAGGTACTGGAAGGCAGGACGAGAAGAGAGCACGCGTAGTATAGGAAGTCTCCATGTCTTTCTCTCCAGCAGCAGGTTCTCAGCAATCAAAGCTGTTAACACTGAACGCGACTACAGAGCCATTAAAAGGGTGAAATAATAATGTTGGAAGGAGGGACAGGGCTGGGGAGAGAAATTAAATTAAATCTTTTATTCTCAGGCCAAGAAATCCTCAGAAATTTTCAAAAAACAGTAGCCAAGCACAGTGGCATATGCCTGTAGACCCAGCACCTGGGGAGATTGCGGTAGGAGGATTGCAAGTTCAAAGCTAATGTAGACCACTGAGCAAGACCCTGTATCAAAATTTTTAAAATTAAAAAGGATTGGGTGTGGAACTCATGGTAGAGCACTCCCTGGGTTCAATTCTCAGTACCAAAAACAACAGCAACAAAACCCCCAACTGATAGATCACAAAACACCAATGTCGTCAGCATCTGTCATTCTTAGGCAGGCCACCTTTGGGCCTGAGGGGCCCTTTATTCTTTTGGAATCCTCCTCCATCAAAGGTAAAATGGCAAATGTTCATTTCCAGCCTTCCTACATGCAGGGCCTGGATCCTGCCCCGGCTCAGACAGTCTGCCTGCTCATGTTAAATGTGAAACCAAGCCCATAGCAAGGAGAAGCAGGTGCTGCCTGACTCCATTAGGGCTGCCAGAGCTGGAGGCTGCTGGGGTGGCCACACTCAGCTTCTAGATGCAGCCAGCAGGGCCTACAGGGCAGTGCCAAGTACTGAGGATGCTGGCATCACAAGCTGCAGCATCGGGCTCTGTGTAGCTGGGGACCTTGTCAGGTTGATCCTGGAGCATGCATTGGGGTGTTCTGCGGGTGCACCCTGAGCCCTGAACCTCCAGGCTCCCACTGATCTTAGGAATCTCTCAGTGTGCTTCTACTTAATTATCCAGAGTAGGTTTCTGTTGCCCCTCACTCAGAATGCTGGTCCAAGGGGACATGTGCTCGTTCCTAAGGCAGGAGGGAAACCCCAGGGAACATGCAAGGAGATGGGTAGGCAGCCACTCTGCCCATTTGCATGACCTAAATCCCTCCATAGCATCTTCTTTTCTAATCCAAATGCATTTGTTAATTTAATATTTCATTTTCTTTCCTAAAATGTTTTTCCATGTCAGGAGAGAAGCCCTGGCTGATGACAAAGCTGTGAAGGAACAGCTAGGGGAAGAGGCTGAGAGTGCAGCAAGGAAGTCATTGGTTGGGCCTATGGGGCAGGGTACGTGTCAGTCTCTGAAGCCACCAGGGTGGAGGAGGCCTGTGACCAGAAAGCTGATGTCCTTGCTGAGGGAAGGGTGATAGTGAGGGGGATCAGGCCTCCAAGGACCTTGCCGTGGTTTGCACAGGCTGAAGTGTGTCCCCCACTTCCAGTCCATGGGCCAGAATCTTGATCCCAGTGTGGTGGCGAAGGGTGGGAAAACCTTTGAGAGATGAAAACTTGTGCCAGGCAGTCAGGTCACCAGCTGCTGCCTTCAGAAGGGATTAATGCTGCTCTCCAAGAACTCAGTCAGGTCCCTCAAGAGAGGCTGTTATACCGGGGAGCTGACCCCTGAGTCTCTGGCCTCTGTCTCAGCACATTGCTCACTACCTTTGCAGTGTGCAGTCCCATGCCAAAGCCATCTGCCTTCTCACTGCTATGCAGCCATGAGGCCCTGTCCAGAGGCTGAACCCAAGGCCAAGGGGCAGCCTGACTTGGACTCTCAGCCTCCAAAGCTGTAAGTACAATAAATTTGCTTTTCTCTCCCTTCCTTCCTTCCTTCCTTCCTTCCTTCCTTCCTTCCTGCCTTCCTGCCTTCCTGCCTTCCTGCCTTCCTGCCTTCCTGCCTTCCTGCCTTCCTGCCTTCCTCTCTCTCTCTTTCTTCCATTTAGACTGTGGCTTGAACCCAGGGATTCGCACACTCTAGGCAAGTGCTCAACCCTTGAGCAGCACCTCTCCTTTTTCCATTTTTTATTTTGAGGTGGAGTCTCACTAAGTTGCTCGGGCTGGGCTTGAACTTGTGATGCTCCTGCCTAAGTCTCCTGAGTAGCTGGAACTACAGGTATGCATGACTGTGCTCAGCAATAAATCTCTGTCTAGGTAGATGATACAGATGGAGAGAGAGAGAGAGAGAGAGAGAGAGAGAGAGAGAGAGAGAGAGAGAGAGAGAGAGAGATCCAGCCTTTAGTATTTTGTTACAACAAAAAACAGCTAACACAGATCCCCATGGCTTCAGGAGTCCTATGGGACCTGCAGGTCATCTTCCTGCTCTTCCCCGTACAGGTCACACCCACTTCTAAGGTGAGTCCTCTCACATGGTGGCAAATGCACTGAGGTGTGCACAGGAGTGGGTGGGCCTGGCTCCAGCCATCAGCAACAATGCAGTATGAGGAATAAACAGAAAGCTGAAGGGGGGGAGGGAGAGGACTTGGGGGTGAGCAAGGGGGTGATCAGTGACTGTCTACAGGGAAGAAGATGTGATCAGAATGTAGTCCGGGACCCCCAGAAGCCGGGGGGAGTTAGATGTGGGTCCAAACAACAAAGATAGCTTAGAGGAGTGAGTTTCCCATCAGAGGAAGTATGTAAGCAGGGGCTGCACATCCCCCCAGCAAAGGTGGGCTTGGCAGGATCCAGGCATGAGATGAGAATCTCCTCCAGCCCTGAAAATCTGAGAAAGGAGGATGAAGAAGAAAAGCGGGGGGGGGGGGGTCTAAAACACAGCCCAAGGCCATGACAGAGAGCTGCTAAGGATGGAAACGCATTCATTTGTGGGACATTTGTTTCAGCAAATGAGAGACAGCAGTGACGTGCAGACTGTCTCCTGAAATGAATGCCATCTGGGGAAAAATGTCACATTCAAACAGACCAACTCGTCCTTCCCATTAATGAACCGTGTCAGTTTGGGGGCCATCCTGAAGAAGCTGTTTATTCCCAGGAGTCAGGCCGCCCCTTCCAACAGATGAGGACTCATGACCACAGACAAGTTGCCTAGTGGAGGCATTTGATGAAACCATGTTTTATGAAACAGGTCTGACAGGCCCAGACCATTAGATGCGTGGGTATGATTTCTATGGAAATAGTTAACTTGACTATTTTCACTTTTAGGAGTCCTGTGGGACTGCCAGGTCATCTTCCTGATCCTCCCCATGCAGGTCCACTTTGATGTGTCCACTTTCCCTCTGGGAGCACCAGAATGGTACTAGATGTCCCATGCACAAAGGCCCCCACAAGACCCATTTGTTCAGGTTGTGTTCTTTAGGAGGTGGGGCCTAGTGGGAGCAAGTTAGGCCATTGGGGGTGTGGTCTCAAAGAGGCTATTGGGAAAACCCCCATCCTCATGTTGCTTCTTGTCTTTTTTTTTTTTGCTTTCTGGCTTCCCTGAGGTGAGCAGCTTTGCTTACATGCTCCCCAACTCCATGTGCTGCCTTATCAGAAAAGCAACAGAGCCGCCTGTGCCGTGGAGCATGCCTATAATCCCTGTACTCTGAGAGGCTGAGGCAGGAGGATCCCAAGTTGGAGCCCAGCCTGGGCAACTTAGTGACATAGTGTTCTTTTTTTTTTTTTTGGCGGTACTGGGGATCGAACTCAGGACCCTGCGCCTACTAGGCAGGCGCTTATTCCACTGAGCTATATCCACAGCCCCCTTAGTGACATAGTGATATCTCGTCTCAAAATAAAAACTAAAAAGGGCTAGAGAGGTGGCTCAGGGCAGAGACTCTGGGTTCAACTCCCAGCACCCAAAATAATTGTATAAATAAATACATGACTAGGTATCATGGAAGTCAGAGTGGCCGTGGGAGCCCAGCACTGCTGAGTCTGTCCCTGCCTTGGTCACCCACTGCAGGGAACTCCTCCTCTTGGCCTGAAGCCCCCTACATACTACAGGCTCCTCCCTCCTGCTAGGAAGATGACTGCTGTGATCCTTGCTAAGAGACCCTTTGCCTAAGGCCAGGCCTTCCCAGTGGCCACTGGGCCCAAGACCTGCCCTGTCCTGCCCTCCAGGTATTGACCCCAAGCACATCACCATTGAACCTGCGGCACACCTACCCCCACTCGGAGTGCCCTTGCCAGAGGATCTGACTTCCAGACCCCATCTTCTTCACGGGGCTTCCAGCCCCTCAGTGAGACCCCTGACCCTCATACCCTATCTGTTCCACATGTGTATGTCACACTCCTGGCCCCTGCCCTTCTGCCCTGGAGAACACAGACGTCATCTCAGAGAACCTCAGAGAACCCCAGAGAACCTTAGCCCCTGAAGCAGGAAGTGGCTGTGGGCATAGTGCATCTCGGGTTGGTGGTAACACCCTCATCCTACAGACGCCAGACCTGGAAGCACACTCACCTGCCCTGGCCACAGGGGAGGTGGGTGGTATACACGTGGGGCCAGTGCTCTGGCACTCGCTGTGCTGCACCCTCAGCGCCCCCCCCCGGGTCCCCGCTCTCCCCAGCATCTCAGGTAGCAGATCCCCAGATCCCAGGGATTAGAACACAGATGTCTTTGCGAGGGCGGGGGAGGCATTATTTTTCTCATCACTCACTGTCCTTCCTAAGCAGAAGTTCCAGTGAGTTTCTGTAATCATCACCCCAAACCTAGTAGCTATGACAATGACATGTGATACATGGCCCCTCAATGTACGTGGGGGGTGTTTTGGCTCTTTTCTGAGACAAGTTCACACTCTGTAGTCCAAGCTGGCCTTGAACTTTCTATGTAGCTTGGGATGTCCTCAAAGTCACAATCCTCCTGCCTCAGCCTCCTGAGTGCTGGCATTATAGGCATGTGCCAACACACATACCAGGCCAAATGTGATACAAGCTGGCCTTGCCCCTGTTCAGGGAGACAAGTCCTTACATCATCAGTGTACATCCATGGCCATGTCCAGTCTTTGTGCAGGTGCCTAGATGCTATTAACTCCTATGTTTGTCTGGTCCTGGCCACTCACCATTTGCACAGCCTAAGCTTGAAGGGTAGCCTCCTCCGCCCACACTGGGGTCCTGATGATGCTCTGGGCCTTCTAACCTCACTTTTTGGGAGACAGAATCTGAGGTCAGGTTAAGGGTGACTGGAAGTGGGCAGGGCTGTTCCCCTTTGGGGACCTATTCTCAGGAGCATCTTCTTAGCCACTCTGGAGAGACCATCTCAGATTCTCTGGGCCCCGAAGGGCTGCCTGGTCTCTGTCCTCTCTGTGAGAAGGCTGATATTAAAGCCACCATGTCACCCCTGAAATCCTTGTTCCCTTAGCTGATACTGGCAACACAAGGTGTATAAGTTAGTTGTCTACTGCTATGTAACAAGCATCTCCAGAACAGCTTGGCTTTACAAATTGTCTTTTTCCTCTCTCATGGTTCTGTGTGGCTGGCTGGGTTCAGCCTGGCAGGTGGTTCTGGGCTGGAGTCACTGGTGTTGCAATTCGATGATAGCAGTTGCTGGAATCCCCTGGAGGTTCAGTGGGGCCAAAGTCCAGGATGGCTTCTTCACTGTGCCTGATGGCTCAACTGGGATATGTAGAATAGCCAGGCCTGGCTGGATCTTCCTCCTCTTTAGGCATGTCAGGTGGCCAGTATAGGTGTCCTCACAGCGAGGTTGCTATGGTTCAGGTGTGAACAAAGTTGCCCTGGTCTCCAGTGTAGTGATGTGACAGATGATGGGTCTTTGAGAGGCAGAGTCTAGGGGGAGATCCTTCAGTCATTGGGGGGGGGCGGGTGTGGCCTTACAAGGAGTAAGGAAGTTCTGGTGGGACCTTGAGCTACTTCCAGGGAGAGCAAACTGTTAGGAAAAGAGATCCTGCTTTGCTGTGGCTTCCTGTCTAACCATGTACACAGTCCTCCCATCATGCTGTCGGCCACCATCCTGTGATGCAGCCAAGGGCTCTCACTGATGTCAATGCCATGCAGTGTGGGCTTTCAGCCTCCAGAATGATGAGCTACATAAACTTCTTGTCTTTATAAAATTACTCAGCCTCAGTATCTTGTTACAGCAGCAGGAAAGGACTAATACAATGGTGATGTCAGAGGAGTCCAGCTCCTAACAAGGCAGTGGCTTCTCCTAGAACAGCGGTTCCCAGTGAGCCAGGTGGCAGCAGCAAGCTTCTGATTGGCCTTGGGTGGCTTTCAATGGCAACCAGGGCCAGGCTGTCTGACCGCTCCCTCAGGGTCAGGAGTGAGCTGGGTGCCTTCAGGAACATTGTCATTCATTTGTTTTGTAATCGGTTTCTGTCCTAGTGGTGACTCAGGCTCTCCCTGCCCTTAGGTTACCCAGAGTCACCAACTCCCAGGAACACAAGTTCTTGTTCCCAAAGGAGCAGGGTGAAAAGGCAGCAGGATACAGCGCTCTCCTCACCACTGCACCCGTCACTGATGACACAAATGCATCGTGTTCACCTCCACCCCCTCCACCCACGGCCAGCAAGCTAGGAAACGTGATGTGTGGTCCTTGCACACAGCCTCGAGTGATTTAGCTCGCTAGAGGACTCGCAGCTAGATCCAGCAGGGGCAGAGCTCAATCTCCATCTCCTTACCCTGAGCCACATTCTCCCCTTCCCACTCTAGTTTTCTCCTGTAAGAAAGGGGCTTGGCCAGGCAGGGTGGTGCAGGCCTATAATCTCAGCAGCTTGGGAGGCTGGGGCAGGAAAATCCCAAATTTCAGCCCCCACCTGGGGAAGTTAACAAGTTAGTGAGACTCTGTCTCAAAATAAAAAATAAAAGATCAAGGGATATATGTCAGTGCAAAGGGCCTGGGTTCAGTTGCTAGTAGCACCAAGAAGGAAAAGAAGCAAAGAGGGAGAGGAGAAGGAAGAAGTGGCAGAAGAAAGACATAGAAAGAAAGACAGAGAGAGAAAGACGGAAGGAAAAAGAGAGGAAGGAAAGGAGGGAAGGAGGTGAAGGGTTATGGAGAAGGAAAAGAGGTTGACCAGATGCTGGACTCCAACCATCTGTGACTTTGGGGAACTCCTTGCCCTTCTCTGTCTCTATCTCACACCTGCACCATGGAAATTGGACAAGTGTCTGCGGGTGTTTCCACACCTCATTCTTTGATTTAGTTTCCATCTGGACCACTTCAGTGCATCTAGGAATGTATTTATCCATTGCCCTAATCTTTGACCATTTTCTGTTGCTATAACAAAACACGAAAGGTAGCATGATTAATAAGAAACAAAGGTTCTGCAGGCCAGGAAGTGCAAGGCATGACATCAGCATCTTCTCAGGTGTGGGCCCCATGCTACATCATAAAGTGGGGATGTAGAAGGGGAAGAAGAGACAAAACAGGAGAGGAAACCTGGCTCTCATGAGAATTCATCCACTCCCTAGAGAACCAACCCAGGCCTGTGAGAAAGGCATTCACCCTTCTGAAGAGTTAGCTACCTCTGAAGAGATCCACCTCCCGCCTCTGTCACAAAGATCAGTCAAATTTCTATGTGCATTTTGGAGGGGACAAACCATATTCCAGCCCCAGCAGTGGGGTTGGAATTCAGTCTCACCCATCCAGTGCCCCCAAATCCAAGTCCCCAGAAATTCAAACCATTGCACATGGGCAGCCACTGCCCAGGAAGCTGAGCTGGAATCCATCGCTCACCTCCAGCAACTGCTGAGCGAGAGGCCAGGCTGGACACAGAGGGGAAGGTCGAGATGTACAGTCAGCCAGGCTGACTATTTGGTGCAAATCCAGGCTCTCCTATTTGGTGACAGTGACCTCAAGCAATTCCTTAGCCTCTCCAAACCTCAGATTCCCCATCTGGAAAAGGAGAATTTTAACAGCCACCCCCAAGGAAAGGCCCCAGGACAGGATGGCAGACAGCAGCCGGAAAGCCCAAATCGGTTATTACTCAAACCCAATACTGGAGAGCACTTTCCGGGCCAGGGGTGCGGATTCTTGTCACCAGCGCAGAGCCTTTCCTGAGATAATTTAGGAGGTCCGGGCTGGGGAGCGGTCCCCAGCTCAAGCTGCCACCTCCCCAGTGGTAGCTGAAGAATGGATCAGGCCCCAGGAGCTGGAGGGGCTCTCCTTGTCGCTTCCTGAAGATGCCTCAGGCTGTCGTGCTCTGCAGTGAGAGGCACTAAAAAATGACTCTGAAGAAAAGTAAGCAGACACTCCAGGCTATAAATATTTCAGAGTGGAATGAACGTCCTTTCCCAGCACCGACTCGCCGTATATATTATTTATAAAACCATAACTTCAGTTGAAAGGTAGTCGCCCAAGGAATAGACAGCCTCACTCAGATTCACGGGGTGATTGGAAAAACAATTGAGAAGTGGACAGAGAATGTCTTGGCCACCAGAGGCCACAGGAGGTCATCCGGCCCCACCACTGGCTCCAGCCTGGTAGAGAGACAGGACAGGACAGCTCTGGACACCAGCACACTGCCAGCTCGCACAACACATGGCCTTGCTGTCTTCTCAGGAAATCGCCAGTGAATTCCCAACAAAAATCCTTTTACCCAACTTTTTAGCAGGGGGTGGGATTTGTCGTGGGACAGGAGGCTGAGATGGTCACCCTGAGGCCACTGTCCTGCTGCACCATGACACCTGCACCACAGGTCAAGGTGCCTTCAGGACTCGATATTCCCAGCTGTGAAGTGGGCAGATGAATGATTCTACTCTATCACAGCGGTCCCCAAACCCTGGGACCGCCCACACGGGGGGGGGCCCGTAGGTGAGTGAGCAAAGCTACCCCTGTGTTTCCAGCCTCCTCCATCCCCCGCATCACCATCTGAGCTCCGCTTCCTGTCCTCTCTGCAAGCGCAGGCCCTGCTGTGAACTGCGCAGGTGCGGGATGCAGGGCGCACTCCTTTGGGTCATCCTGAAACCATCCTGGTTGGTGGAATAATTGTCTTCCACAAACCAGTCCCTGGTGCCAAGAAGATCGGAGTCTACTTGACCCCGCATTGTCAGCCTACAGCAAAGGCTGTGTCACATCCCGTTTTCTCTCCGGAAATAAAGCTTGTGGGTAACTTCACTTCCCATGTTCTCAATTTAAAAATCAATATAAAGCCAGGCGTGGTGGCACACACCTATATTCTTAGTTACTCTGGAGGCTGAGGCAGGAGGATCGAGAGTTGGACGCTAGCCCCGGCAACTTAGCAAGACTCTGTCTCAAAAAATAAAATAAAAACCAGTAACTGAGTGACTTTCACCTGTGATAGAAAGGAGAGCGGGAAGCGAAGTGATTGACAGCCATCCCCCGCCTTGTTTTGTACGGTACTGGGGACTGACCTCAGACCTTTGCACTGAGCTACATCTCCAACCTTTTCTTATTTTTTGAGACAGGATCTGAGTGAGTCACTAAGCTGCCAAGATTGGGCTCAGCCAACAGAGTCCTCAAGTCTTCCTGTACTCAAAAATGGTGGCTGAGCTGCTTCTGATTTTAATTTTTCCATTATGCACTCCTAGTAGAAAATTTAGAACATGCAAAAAAAAGCACGAAGCTAGAAATAAAAAATCGCTTATAATTCCATGATCCAGAGCAGCCCCAGTTAACCCTGGCGTCAGTCTGTGTCCGGGAGGGCGGAGCTCCAGGAGAGGAGGGCGGTGCCAAAGGCCCAGAGGCTGCCATGCAAGGCCCCCTTCCCGCACCTCAGGGAGCTTCCACAGCTTTCTTGAGAAGTCAAAGCAGCAGGTCCTCATCCTGGGGCGGACTAGGTGGGCTCCTGTGCCCCCTGCCGAGTAGGGTATGCAGGGCCCACCCACGGAGGTCTATGTGTGAGATGAAATACAAGAGTGAGTGGGGCACGCCCGGCATCCCAGTACTCTGGGAGGCTGAGGCAGGAGGATCGCAAGTTTGAGTTTACCCTGGGCAATTTAGTGACTTAGTGGGACTTCATCTCAAAATTAAAAATAAAAAGGTCTGGGGATATAATTCAGTGGGAAGGGCCTGGATTCAGTCCACAGGACTGAAAAAAAAAAAAAAAAGATAACATAAAAGCTGCAGAATGCAGGCCGAGCCCTGGTGGGGGGTGCGAGCCCAGCTTTCAGGTCTTTCCAACCCCAGGTCCCAGGCACCGGGCAACTCCCAGCAGCCACCGCAGAGCCTCCAACGACCTCCCCGCATCTGTAGCATCCCTCAACAAGTATCGAAATAAAAACCCGGATGAGTTCATTTGCTAAAATGCCCAGAATGTAATAACCGATTACATTTCATTTTTCCCCAGGGGAAACTCGGGTTAATTTGGCGGCTGAGTCATGTGCCAGGCCCCTGTTACGACGCCAGGACAGACGCGGTCCCTCCCGGCCCAGCAGGCGGAGCCGGGCCCAGTCTCAGTGGCTGGTGGGGAGGCCGCAGCGGCTCAACAGGGGCTTCTGGAAGTGCAGGGCGCATGCGCATGTGCATACAGGCGCGTGCAGAACAGCACGTGGAGAGCAGGCACCAACAAGCGCCGCATGCACCCTCACACGCACACGCACGCCCACAGCACGACTGAGTGGGCGCGCAAAGCCTACCGTGGTAACTACATTCCAGTACTGCGGCCAGATCCACTCAGAGAAAGCGCATCCTGATCCTGCTTCTTTGTACAGCTTTCGGGAAGAGAAGGGAGGCATCCGTAGGGCGGCCCAGGTCCCCAGGGTGCCCACCCTGGGTGCACTTCTTTGTCTACGTTGGATGATGAGAATCCTGGGGAGCCCCTCTCCTCTATTCCTCATGAAAACAGCATGCTCAGCTCAGGCAGAAGCCCTCAAGTGAGCCCAGGAGATGCATGCTGTGTGACTTTGAGAGGAACATTTAACCTCTTTGAGCCTACGTTTCTTCTATATCATATGGTTGCACAAGAATATGAATATACTTGGTGCCACTGTAAGATGTAAGTTTTAGGTTACATTTTTACCACCAGTTTTAAAAACTAGGAAAAGAACAAGGAAAGGCAAAAGTAAGCTTTTCCCTTCCTTCCCCTCTCTAAGATTCCCTTTCTTCCCCTCCTTCCTTGCCACAGACCGGGATGCTGAAATGATAGCAGGAACCTTTGCAGCCATCTTGCACTTAGAAGTCATTTGTTGAGTAAGTTGGAACAGAGAGATAAAAGAAAAATGGCATCTTGACCTTATGGAGCTACTAGATAAGCCTTGGACTGCTTGTAAATACAGAAACATAAATGTCTATGCTTTACAAAAAAATATATAAGCATATGTACACATATTTTTTCACCATCACCTCTATACATATGTAAGGTGAAAGCTAAAACCATTCCGATAAGGGCTCACTAGACAAGGCAAGATATTTCTTGATGCTCCTCATCCTGTCCTGCCCAGCAAGAAAACACAGTCAAGACTCAGAGTTCTGGCCCAACATCTACCAATTTCCAAGCAGCTCAAGCAAACCATTTCCCTCCTAAATCTGTTTTCTTACCTTTTTTTCCCCCCTGCTACTGGGAATGGAACCCAGGGCCTTCACACTGAGCTACGTCTCCAGCCCTTTTTTGTTTTTTTTAATTTTGAGACAGGTTCTCACTCAGTTGCCCAGGCTGGGCTTGAACTTGCAATCCTTCTGCCTCAGCCTCCCAGAGTGCTAAGATTACACATGTGTACTACCATGCCCAGTTCCCTACCCATTTTTTGATATTTATACTATTGGCCCCAGTTTTAAAACTTTCTTCTCTATTTCTTTGGTTTCTTTTAAAAATTTCTTCCCAGCAAGATGCCACATGTATGTATTTTTTTCAAATTAACACATAATGATGCAGTGTCCTGGGGGTACCGTGTGCCACTGGATGCCTTACACGTAAGTAACAAGGAGATCAGGTTCCTGGCATTTCTCTCACTTTGAATATCTATCCGAAAACTTCTAGTCCTTCTCTTTAATTTTAAAAAGCAGCTTTAAATTTTAAAAGTTGGTTACTGAAGACAAACATGGTGGAGCACGCCTATAAACTCAGTGTTCTGGGAGGCTGAGGCAGAAGGGTCACTAGTTTGAGGGCAGCCTGGGCAACTTAGTAACGTATCGAGATTCTGTGTGAAAACAAAACAGTTAAGAGAAAGACTGGGAATGTAGGTCAGGGCCAAGGCCTTGAGTTTGATCCCCAGGAGGGCAGCAAGACATACGCTGCTGGTTAATGACCAGTCCAGGCAAGCAGCAGGCAGGAGGTCACTTTGCAAAGGACAGAGAGGACCAAGTACCCAGGCCTGCGGGGCTCCAATGGCGGCCAGACCCAGAGGGCATAGGATAGCGTGGTGGCAGTGGCTTCTCGCTCACCCGTGTTTCTGCAGAGGAAGCTAAGAAAGCAAGAGGGCTTGCGGGGCTCCCCTGAGCCATGGGGCAGCTAGAAGCCCAGAAGAGGAGCCGGAAGCCACAGCCCAGCCCTGAACACCCAGGGCCAGAACTGGCCAGAGACCTGCAGTAGCCTGAGCCTGTCCAGCAGTGCCGGCTCTGAGCTGTCGCAGCCCTGCAGGAGGAGCTGGCCTTTCTCCCAGAGGAAGCCCAGCAAGGACCCTGGTGGTCGGTTTGGCACTGAGGATGCAGGGAGGGAGGACACCCAAAGATAATGGACTTCTGGCAGGAGGAAGAGGAGGGAACATCTGCCAGTCGGGAGCTGTTCTCAAGGGTGGACAGGGCCAGGCTATGGCTTAGGGGTCCAGCACCTGCAGATCTCACACAAGGCCTGGCTCTATACCCAGCACCCCACAGATCCCTGCCCCTGGAGAAGCACCAAAAAATACTAGGCATGGTGGCACACCACACACCCCTGTAATCCCAGCACCTGGGAGGCTGAGGCGAGAAGATTGCCATAAGCTCAAAGCTGGCCCCCACCACATGGCAAGACCCTATTTCAAAAACACAACACAACACAAAAAAACCTTCTCCCGGTGGAGCAGTACCCAGTACCCAGGCGGCAACAGTCCTCAGAGGGGCAAGACATGCTCCAGACACCTGTCTAAAGTAGGGCCAATGTCCACATACACAGCAACTCCTGCCCATGATGTCTGGGGCTGGGGAGGAGCAGCCAGTTCCTCTGAGCAGGCACAGCTTTCCCACCCTGAGGTCCAGGCCCCACTGCACCCTTGGCATTACCCAGTGAGCCTGCTCGAGGTGTCTGCCGAGCCTGAGGTTTCAATCCCACCTCTGTCTCTTCTGGGCAGAGGCCCCTGGAGTACAGAGCTGGCCCCAGCTCTCTGAGGCTCCTACCCAGCTTGTCAGGAGAGGCTGGGGCTGTGGGGAGCTGAACGCGACCTGGTGCACACACCCCGCACGTGCTGGGCTCTGCCTAGGAGACTGGTCCCCCTGTGCACGGTCAGCTGGGGCACAACAGCACCTGGGGAGGCCAAAGGAGCATTCTCCATCGTCCTGTGGAGATGTGACACCTGGGCTGACTGCCACCTCCTCTCCAGGAAACAGACCCCAATGTGACTAAAATGTCAACAGGCAAGGTCACCGCCCATGTCCCCGAGGCAGTGGGGTATCCAGGCCTCCTTGGATCTGCGACAGACACCCTGGGCCTCCCCAGTCCCACACATCAGAGGGACACATCGCAGCACCGACCTGTGAAGTCACACTGGGCTCCCGCCGGTCTCATCTCTTGCCCTCCCAGCCTGACATCAGACATGGCCCAGGTGAGGCTCCAGGGAGGACCGAGGGGACCGGGTGCTCCCGGAAGGAGCTGCAAGGCAGGAAGGGCGGGGCTCCCAGAGTGTGTAGCAGGCGTCCCTGCCCCGCGCTTCTCGCACACAGAGACACAGCTGTGCGCCAGGTGTCAGGGCACACGCACATCTGCACGCCAAACCAGACACAGACATGCACTCACGCACACACCGCCCCCAAGAGGCGCTCCTGTCCTAAAGCAGGCATGGACAGCCTGGCTTCCCACCCCAACAGCAGCCAGGAGTGCCAAGCTCCCCCCCCCCCCGCCCCCGGCCCCAGGTCCCTACTGTGGCCACCTGCAGCCTAGCAATAGGAACAGGAACGGTCCAGCGCTACCAGGTTTCTGCTGGGAGGACACAGATTGCCCCAGCCCAGCATGGAATCCATGGCAGGGCCAGAGCAACCCCCACCCGCAGCCAAGGAGCCCTGCACCCTGTTCCCAAGCACAGGATCACTGAGACTGCCCCTGATTACTCCCAGGGCTCAGTAAAGACACTGGTTTTCTCCATTTTTCCCCTGGTGCTGGGGGTTGGACCCAGGACCTTTCCACTGAGCTACATCTCCAGTTCTTTTTTTAGTTTTCATTTTGAAACAGGATCTTGATAAGTTGTTAAGTTGTCCAGATGGGATTGAATTTAGGACCCTCCTGCCTCAGTTTACCAGAGTGCTGCGATTGCAGGTGTGCACTGCCACACTTAGACATGCTTTTCTTTGACCTAAACACGGCTTTTCTTATTGTCTGTCAGCAACAGGGGATTTGAAGGAGGCTGTGGCTGTGCAGGACAGGGGTGTCAGGACGAGCGTAGTGTGGGGGCAGGAGACCCACACTGATAGGTATGCGGGGTCTTCTTGGGGGCAGCAGCCCTCCAGCTCCTGGCCACCTCAGGTTCTTGACTTCCAACTCTTTGGACCCTCTGCCTCTGGCCTGGCCTGTGCCCCCCACCCCATCCTGCTCCCAGGGCCCCCTGAGTCTCAGGCTGCCCACAGGTACCCCTAATGGATATCAGGGTTCCCCAACTGATCTAGACACTACCCCCCACCTTGTCGCCGCCCCAGCCTTCCCCTAGGATCAGAGTTAGTCTCCAGGGAGACCGGGGCTAAAGGGAAGGCACTAAAGAACCAGGGGCAAGGTCAGGGCCAGGGCAAGGCCGAGGCAGCCCCCTGCCTTCTGCCAGCCTTCCCCTCCCCACCGTCACTCCTCTGGTGTCAAGGTTGGGCCCTGCCAGCTCGCCTCCCTCCCCTGTCCCTGGCGACCCAGGCTGAAGAAACTCGGGAAGTCTCGCAGCCGCTGCCGCTGAGCGCCGCTAGGTGGCACCGCGCTAACGGGGATTGGCATGGCCGGACTGGACGCTCAGCCAGGGCCGGGAGGCGCCCCGTCATGCGTGTGCTCTGGGTCCCCAGACCCCGACCCCATCCATCTGAGCTCCTCCTGGTCCTGAGCTCTCCTAGAGGCCCAGGACACACATCCTAGGGCCACTTTCACCGCCTCCCAGCCTCCCTGGCAGCACGTGGCGCCCATGCATCTGGCCCTACGACTTGGCAATCCTTATCCTACTCTAGGGCGGCCCGCGTCGGACTGGGATCAGGTTACACTCGTCCAGGTGTGTGTAGTAGCAGATTAAACCTGGTGCTTCTGACTGAGCTACATCCTCCAGCCCTTTTTATATTTTTTTATTTTGAGACAAAGCCTCACAAAGTTGTAAAAGTTGAGATCCGCCTACCTCAGCCTCCCAGTTTTGGGATTACAGGCCTGTGCCCCCATGCCCCGCTCCAGTGGATCTTCAGCCTCTCTGGGCCTCAGTCTCTATCTTTAAAATGGAACCGATACCAGTCTACAGAATAAATGAGACTCCCGGCACAAGATTGGCCCAGGCTTGGCATGCAGTGTCATGCCTCAGTTTCCCCTCTCTGTTCCCCAGCCCAGAATAATGTCACACCTCTGCCTTTGCCACCTCAGTTTGAGATGCTGGCCTCTGGTCTGCCCTGGAGTGAGAAGACCCAAGGGTACCAGTGCCCCCATGCCGAGGGGGCAATGGGATGGGGTCCAAGGCCCCAAGCCTTCCAGGATTGATCTGTGAAGGGAGGCCTTGGCTGGGCCCTTCACGGTCCCCGGCTTGGTCCCTAACTCAGACACATGGGGTGCCACCCCCAAGCACCCAATTTACAAAACAGCTTTTAGAAGAGCATTTAGGGTAGATGTTGAAAGTGGAGCCCAGAGAGGCCAAGTGATGGGTGCAGAGTCACACAGCAAACTACAGCAAAGACTCAATGCACAGCCAAGGCCTTCACCGTGCACGAAGCAGCAGGGCCCAGAGCAGGGAAAGGGGATGGCATGTCACCGGGAGAGGTAGTGGCTCCAGCAGGAGACATCCTGCACCCGGCCTCCCATGTCTGAGGAAGTATGGAAACCACCCCTCTGCAGGGTCCTGCATGGGGACAGCCTCGCCTGTCCCCCCACTGCACTAGCTGTCCCCACCTGGTCTGTGAAGCCAGGACAGTGTCTCTGGTACCCACTGCCCTGAGTGCAGGAGTCAGCAGAGCCAGGTCAGGCTGAGCAGCCGGGCAGCCCTGGGGGCTTGGGAACCCCCAAATTTCATCCCATTGGGGTGGCCTAGGCCCAGGGCTGCCCAGGGAAAGGCCACCACTTCTCAGCTGCCACCTGCCCTCTTCCTTGCAGGACCCTGAGAACCCTGCTAATTCCCCACCTGGTCCCTTCTGACATCTGCCCCAAGGATGTCTGTCCCAGCTGGAGACGATGTTCTAACAGGGTCGCCCCTGGGCCTCTCCGGGATTATCAGAAACAAGGACATTGACTTCTGAGGTTCCTGAGCAGCCCGAGAAGCCATCCACCCACCTATAAGGGAGCACAGTGGATCACCCAGCAGTGGCGTGGGAAGTCAGTAATTCACAGTGCCACCATGGCCTTGACCTTATTTGAACCTGGGCTCCACTAACACTGGCCTTCAAATATCTAAGAAGAAAAAGACTGCTGCGGGGTGAGCAGGGTCGCAAAGGAGCCACTTAACTTACTTCAGGAAAGCAATCATTTGCAAGTTCTTTTAAGGAGGCAAAGCTCAATTGCCTGAACACACACACACACACAATCCTTTGTCCTTTGAGGGCCACACCTACAGCAGCAGCAGAATAGCACCCCAGGCTGGGCATTGAAAAAACTCCCTTTTACGAGTGGGGGTGGTCACCCACTCAGCCAGCCTGCTTTCTCTTCCATTTAGCCATGTTTGTCTGTTTGCTTCTGTGGTGCTATGGGTGGAGCCCAGGGCCTTGTGCATGCTAAGCAAAGGCTCTACCACTGAACCACACACACGCACACACACACACACACACACACACACACACACACACACACACACACCCGACCCTTGTTTATTTCTATTATTTTGAGACAGGGTCTCGCTAAGTTGTCCAGGCTAGGCTCAAACTTATGATCTTCCTGCCTCAGCCTCCCAGGGTGCTGGGATGACATGCTGTGCCACCACACCCAGAAAGTGGCTTTTAATTCTTTTCCAGTAGAACTCCCCGTGCAAGTGAAATCATCAGCAGAGCCCTGCAATGCAAGGCAAGGGAGGATCAAGCAGCTCTCATGGAAGTTCTGGGCTGGATGCTTCTCTGGAACTTTCTAGGCTTCTACCAGGGCCAAATCCTTCATCATCTGGGAATTAGAAAGAAAAATACAAGAAACGAAACCTTGCAAGGTATATGAGTGCACAACTGTAATCCTAGCACTCTGGGAGGCTGAGGCAGGAGGATGCCTAAGGGACAGTAAATCACTCATTCATTCATTCAACAACATGCAGGTGACAGGCTCTGCACAAGGCACCAGGGATGTGGTGAGGCCCAGGTCAAACAAGACTACTGCCCTCATGGAGTGCGAGATGGGTGCTGGTGAGGGCACATAGCTTTGGTGCAGGTGTGAGGGGGTGGTGCCTGACTCACCCTGGAGTCAGGAAGGCTTCCTGGAGGAAGTGGCCTCTGAGTGGATACCTGGAGAAGTAGCAGGAGAAATGGGTTCCGCCACAGCAGGCAGCATGCACAGAGGCCCTGGGGCTGGCAAGTGCATGCTGCCCTGTGGCGTCCTGGGTGTGGTGACTGAGGCAGTTTTCCCTTTGCTTCACCTCCTGGGACCTTGGGAATCCTGTCAGGGCCGGGAAGTGGCCTTAGGCTTCTCTGGAGCTATCAGGAGCAGGATCCATTGGTGATGGGTTGATTGGCGATAGGTTACTATTCATGGAGCACTCGGTGTCAATCCCCATGATGACACTTTCTAGATTTTTACCTCATTTCATCTACAGGTCACCCCATTTCAGAGATGAGGAAACAGAGGCACAGAGAATTCAGTTGCTGCCTGAGCTCACAGAACTCCTGAGCCGGGATTCCAATCTGACCCAAAGGCTCCTGCTCTGGCTGCTGCTCTGGCTCCAGCCCCCAGGAGACCCCTCTTTCTGCTTTCTTTATTTTCTCTCCTCTCATCTAAAACACATCTCTGCGCACCCCATGGGATCCCCTGGATGGGGTAGCCAGGTGCACACACGTTTAAAATGACCCCCTTACACCGAGACAGGAGGATCACACGTTCAAGCCCAGCCTGGGCGACTGAGCAGCTTAGTGAGACTGTCTCAAAGTTAAAGCTTAACAAGTCGAGGCTGGAGCTCAGTGCAGAGGCCCTGGGTTCAGTGCTCAGCACTGCAATCATAATAATAACGATAAGTAAGAAATGAAAATAAAAAGGAAAGCGAACCTCCCCTCCAGCTCATAGCTCTGGACGTCCCCATCTCCCCTTGAAGGCCTGTGCCTCTGGACAGGGTCTGACTCCTGGGAGGTTCTACCTTCTGGCCTCACCACCCTGCAGGCCTCCTCCACTCTCCTGTGCCCAAGATGTCACGTGCGGTGCCTACGGGGCTCCCCTGGCTGCCGGGGCTGACTGACAGGTGACCTCCCCTCCCCCAAGCCCTGGAGTGGGGTTTTGCCCTGAGCACTGGGAAGAGTTACCCTGAGCCTCCAGAGCTTGGATCTGCCACATGGGGTGGGGACCCCGCAACCTTACTGCCCTTTGTCTATCTGTTACCTGCTCAGGGGGTCTCACCTGAGGATGGAGCATCTACCTCACACTCAGGTTCCCAAGAGCCAGCGGCCACCCCACAGGGCAAAAGGCCCTGATTTTTCCACACTACCCAGGCCTCTGGGGACTGGCTTGGCCTTTGGGGTCCTGGAGACAGCTGCAGACACCCTTACCTGTCACTGCTTTCCACTCAGCCGGGATAACAGATAACAGTCGTAGGCGTGAGACCTTCATTGCTCCTTCACAGCAACCAGCAGACAGACAGACAGACAGTTAAGCTCCTAGGGACCTCGGGAATCTCAGGCTCCTCAGAGGCTTTGGCAGAACAGAGTGTTGAGTTTCCCAGGGTCCTCAAGACTAAGATGATGAGGGACAGGACTGCACCTCCAGAAGCTGAGGACAAGGAGCTGCCCTCATCCTGGGCCACCCCAGCTGTCACCTCTGTCTGACTGCGATGACCTCTGAGCTCTCTGTGGCTCCCAGAGGTACCAAGGCCCTCACTTTACAGAAGGGCGACTCTCAGGGCTAGTGGTAGAGAAGGAGAGGCACCTTACTGCACGCTTTTTCTTAAGTCCGTGATAAGCTCCTTCTATGAGGCTATAGATCTCGTCACATAAAATAGATTTGTGGACTCGCAGCCCGGGGAGAGCCACGTTCTTGAGCGGCAGAAATGGCCCATTTTTCCACCCTGTTCCTTGAGTAAGTGATGGTCATGAATTTTTCACCCAAATGTCGCCACTAAAGATGTCACTAGCCTCCCTCCCCAGGAGATTTTATGATCTTGCTGTAATGGGGTGGGGGTGGAGGGCATGGGGAGAAAGGAAAACCCAGGTCTGGCAGCTAGAAAAGGAGCTCAGGACAGGGGAGCGGAGGCAAAGGACCGGGGAAGGTGGGTGTCAATTACGGATGACTGGCAGCTGTGTTTATTGAGCAGTTACTGCCTGCCAGACAGAGCCAAGAGCTTTACACCCATTATCTCATTTAATCTTAGCACAGGCAGATGAGGGGGGCAGTAGTGGGCTGGGACTCAGAGAGGCCGAGTAACTTGTTCAAGGTCACCAAGCTCCTTCCTTGGCAGAACCAGGAAGCAAAGCCAGGGGCCGAGGGTTCCAGCCTCTGCACTCTTAATCACTATGTTATCCTGCCTGGGTCAGGCGCCAAGGTGACCTTGAACTTGTTGTCTACGCTGTCTGGATCAAGTCCTTCAAAAGCAAATGCAGTAAGATAACTCAGCACAACCACCACTGCGTCCTTGCCTACCAGGGAATGAACTCTTGTGAGGATCATCCTCAAAGTCACCGCGGATGGAACGGTGACCTTTCCTCCCACACTGCCACATACTCGAGCTGAGATGCTGGCTTTGGGCAACCAGTTAGAAAAATATGCATAGCCAGGCTTGAGAAGGTCCTGGAAACGCTGCTGTCTTCCATTCGTGGGACCCATGCTGTGGTCTGAGTGTGGTTTGTCCCCAAAAGTCCACATGGTAGAGTCTGGTCCCCAGGGTGGCCATGCCAAGGGGGGGACCTTCAAGCGGTACAGCCTGTGTGAGCCCCCCGGGATCCCTGTCCTTGGAAGGGTTTAAGGCAGCTCTCCTGGGACTCCTGAGTTGGTTCTCACAAGAAGGTTATAAAAGAACAAGGCAGCCTCTCTGGCTTCTGTGATTTCTCCTTCTGAGAAGGCACCGTAAGGGGCTCACCTCCAGAACCGTGAGCAAAATAAGCTTCTTTTCTTTATAAAATTACTCAGCTCAGGTATTTTGTTATAGTGACAGAAAACACACTAATATACCCAGCAGTCCTGTGCCAGAGAGGGCAATGCTTCTGCATGGAGGACCTTTATAAGCATGCGGCCACCACCTCCAGCACCAGTATAACCGGGACCATAAATTCTTTCTAAGACTGGAAATGGTGGCAGGTAGGATAGCTGGAAGTGGGGAGCAACTGAGGGCTGGGCCAAAGGAAATATGTCTTTTCGATTTGTTTTGTTTCTGTTTGGGAAAGAGTCTCACTATGTAGCCTAGGCTGGCCTCGAACTCCTGGCAATCCTCCTGCCTCAGCTTCCTGAATACCAGGATTACAGGTGAGCATCACTATGGCAGGCTACAAGGAAATAAGTCTTAAAAGTCAGCTCACCACCAAAGTCATTTGGGGCTTCAGTTGACAGATCCACATTTGAGGATGGCAGCTTTTCAGGAAACCTCCAGCTTTGCTTTCACCCTGTCAGTGACAGGGAGCTCATTACCTCTCAAGGCCACTCAGCCCATCTCCTTATTGCTCTGACTGCAGATTAACTATTGCTCTGACTGCAGCCTCCCTGTAGCTCTGGCCTCCTTGTCCACCATTCCTTCTGGGCCTCTGAGGTCCCTCCAGGGTTCTGCAGACTGGGGTCATCAAGCAACTCAACTCCAATATCAAAGTCAGTTCCACTACTCCATGGGAGCCCTCATGTCCACTGTGGGCTCAGCACACGGTCATTGAGGGCAGGAAGGGCAGGAATGTGCTGTGAACATTTCCCAGATGGGGACACCTAAGCCACACATGCACAAGGTGGAGAAGGAGGCAATCGGGTCCCATTCCTTGTTCTCTACCAGCTGCATGCCACCGGCTCAGCACCAGCTCTGGCCAGACTCTGCCCAGAGCATGCTGACCCTCTGGATATACTCTCCCAGGACCTCAGATCCAGAGCACAGGCTGGGAAATTGAGGACATGCAAGGGTGTTGGTGGTGGGGTACTGCCTAAACCTCCGCATGCTGCTGACCCGAGCAGCAGGAGACCCCGTGCCTGCCCCTCTCTTCCCTCCCCAGGTTGGCCTGAGTCTCTTGGTCTCAAACTCAAAGCAAGGGCCCTCTCCGACCAGGTGAGAGCCCCACTCCACACCTCCAGCCAGGTGAGATTACAGACAGCTAAGTTAGGTAGAAATGTCCTAGGCAGTCAGACAGGACCAGGCCCTCAAGGGAGTCAGTGCAGAGGATAAGAACATAGCACAGCTGTGGCTGGAGGTGCAGTCCTGGAAGGCCAGGCCTCAAGATAAAGATGGAGTAACTGCATCTACATACCCACCAGAGGGATAAACAATAATGATCAATACCCTAAAAAGGCATCAGCCACCTGGGTGGGTGCCCAGGACCTCCTGACTCTTCCAAAAGAGTCCTCGTTCTTTCCCTGTACACGTGCTACGTGACTTGCTTCCCCACTAGAGCTACGTCACCTAAGCAGCTGTACTTGTAATCTTATTGGTTGATCATAGTTTTGTCCCACCTTATACCCACCTCAGGATTTTGCTCTATAAAACTTCCTCTGAGAAGTGGGTTCATTGTCAACCCATTTGGGACACCTCCAGTCTCTCAGTTTTCCTCTTCCCCACTTCTATTCCCCAATAAATTTTTCTACTCTTAACTTCCATTGTTCCTTGGAATTCATTCTTCCACTTCAGGGAATGCGAACTTGGCGTATCTGACATCTAGTAGGCTGGGAGTTATATGTCCCCCACCTCATTTTTGGAGGTCCTGTATCAAGACCCTCACCTGCATCTTCTGGTCAGGTGAGACCCTCGCCTGTGTCTTCCAGGTGGCCACCAGAGCAGCAGCACTTTGAGACTTACTTCTCCAAGTGCAGCTGCCAGGATCTGGATGGGCTGGTAGGGTCCCTGGGCCCCTGGGTGGGCCTGGGGGCTGTCCTGAGAAACTGTGTCCTGAAGGCAGCAATCCAGGACTGGGTTCCCAAGTGGAAGTTGGGACTTCAGATGCCCTGCAATGCCGTCTCCCAGCAGGGAGGAGTCCTGGGGGAGGGCTGTGGGAGGGGCTGTCCACCTGAGGAGGGGCAATAGAAAGGAGGAGCTGGATCCAGGGCCAAGCCCCAAGAAGAAACTCAGATACGTCCATGGAGTGATTGACACTTTATAAGAATCAAGCACTTTGCACGTGGCAAACCCGGCTGTAGCCAAATTATTGCCCTATAAAGGAGTAAGAAGCGCGTTGACTGATTCATGACCGGGAGGAATCAAGCCTGAGACAAGTCGGGCGAGAGGTGACAACGCCCAATAACTAATGGGTGCTGGGAGAGGAGGCGGCTCCAGGCGCTTGCCCAGAGAGTCACCAGCTCTGCCTAGGGGCAAGGAGATGTCCAGAAGGCTTCCGGGAGGAGGGGACAACTCAGGACTCAGGGGACTGTCGTTAGGGCCTCCAGCACTGCAGCGCCCCACCGGTGATTCATCCCTGAGGCGGCTCTGCTGGGGAGGGGTGGGGAGGGAAGAAAGGGTGGAGCCCAAGCAGCTCAGAGCCCCTTGGAAGCTTCGAGTTTTATCTTGAAAATACACTCAAGGTATGAGCTCTGTCACACCTCCTTAGCTGTCACACAAAAGGAAGTTTTCCAGCACCTTATTGTGCACTTAGGTGGCAGATCAGTGGGGACAGAAAGGAAAGCCAAGGGACGCACCCCAAATGCAGTGGGGGGTGAAACAGAGGCAGCTTCACTCTGCTAATGGTGGGCTTTGTAATAAATACTGTTGCCAGAGCTAAGAAACCATCTGGATGCCAGCGCAGCAGGCTCTGCTTTTCACCAGGACACAGGTGAACTCCGGTGGACCCCTGAGTCACGTGGAAAGAGAAAAACCATACGAGGACCAGAGGGGAAGGTGAATGGGAGCCTCTAATAGCTGTGGGGCGGGGAAGTCTTCCGATGACAACTCAAACTGCAAAACCAGAGAAGCTGAGCAAGAGTAAATAATAATCTTCTACATGACAATCCCACAGGCAAAGTTCTAGCCAAGGCCAAGCTCCCTACTGCACAGTCTTTTGAGAAAAGGAGGAAAAGTCCAATAATCCAGTAGAAAAATGGGCAAAAGATTTGACGTTAATGTTTCAAGGAAAAGAAACACCAGTTGCCCTTACACGTAGGAAAATGTTCAACCTCCTTTATTCGAAGAAAAATGTGAATTCGAACTACACTGGTAGACTGTTTCTTACCTATCAGATAGGCAAGACTCCAAAAGTGCAGCAGCCCAGCCCTGCAGGAAGGCTGGTGTGTGCTGCCGGCAGGGATGCAGAAGGGTACCACGAAGCCCAATGAAAAATGGTCTCGACATTCTTATCAGAGTCACAGATGTGTCTGCGCTGTGACCTAGTGATCTGGCTGCTGGGAACTTGCTCAGCAGATACACCTTGAACTTGTGAGAAATAATGTGTGCACAACTTTATTCATCATCACAAAAAAACAAAACAAAACAAAAACCACCCTGGTGACAGCCCAGTTGTTTTATAAGTATATGTAAAAAGACAAGGAAATAAACCATGGTACACTCACACTGCGGAATACTGCGCAGCTGTTGGAAGAGCGGGGGAAGGGGGACAGGAAGCAGGAGGATTGGGGAGGCGAAGAGGGGAAGGAGAGGCTCTATGCACTAATACGGAAAGATCTCCCAGATAGAGATCAGGGAAAATACAAGGAACAAGACAGCATATTTGTATGCAAATATACCTTGCTGTATGCATTTACATAACGAAATACTGGAAGGGTACATGAGAAACTCATTAAATGCTTCTCAGGGAGATAGGAGGCCTGGGACATGGGTGTGGAGGGCATTTCTGACGGATGCCTTTTTTTATATAACAGTCTGGATTCAAACCACGCCAGCACAAGACACATTAAAACTTCTAGGGTAATATTAAAACAAATGACTGGCTGTGTCAATGAAATATACAGGGATGTTTATTAGGTATTTGTCTGGTGGTTTGTTCATAGCTAAATGTCAAGTCTTAGGCTCTTGGGAATTTGCTCCCCAGTTTCTGGAAAGGGACAATGGGGAGCCACAGGAAGGTCCCAAGCTGAACAGACTTCTGGCAAGCCCCAGAAAGCCGACAACTGTGGCCAGAGCTCAGGGCTGATGGATATCCATGGGCCAAAAGCAGCTGTGGCCACGGCCCTGGGGCAGCTGTGCTTCTCGGTGGGGCCTCTTAGAGGCCACACTTGGGTGCCCTCCCTGACCAATGTTCAAGCCACCCTGGAGGGAGCTCAGTGTCTAGGTCCAGTTCTGCCTAAGACAGAGACTCAAATATGGAGACAGAGGCCAGCTGGGGGCTGGTTTCCAAGCCCAGGTCTGGAGCAAGGCCCCTCTCAGCTGGTACCATGGCAAGTGGCCACTCAGCAGGCACCTAATTGATCCTCACTTTCCAAAATGAAGACTTCTTCCCACCGGTAGCAGGGGTGGATGGGTCACAGGGATCACAGTACATCATCCTACCTCCTACAGAAAGCCTTCCAGGGTGCATCAGGATGGTGGGACACCTCTTCAGCTGCTTTTGGGGCCACACCCTACCCTGCTGCTTTCCCCAGGTCCTGGGCCCAGGCCTGGGTCTCTTGGTTCTGAGCACCCACTGCCCAGGCCCCGCCTGAATCCGGCTCTGCCCCTGATCCCCCCACCGCAGCATGGGACATAGGCATAGGAGTCCTGTGCAAACTCTTGAGGGCTGTGCGTTGGCCTTGTCCCCCTGGGTGGCGGTCCCCACTCTTCCCGCTGGCACGCCCTCCCCCAAGGCCTGTGCACACCTGTGCATGGAAGCCTGTAATTTGGCTGCATGAATCACAGGTCGGATCACACCCAAGTTACCGGCACTCTGCTCCTTAGGGCGGGCTGGCCAGCCCGTCGCCTTTGTCTTCCAATTATGCTGTCTTTTGTTGCTCTTTTAGCTGAGTGAAAAACACCCAAAGAGGCTGGGTCTAAGGGCAATTAATAACATGGGGGAAAGTCACGCAAAGCCTCCAAATCTAGGGGCCAGAGGAAATCCTGTGTCTGAATGCGTGTGTGCTGGCCTCCCAAGTGACTATGAGGAGGCAGTGTGGGGTGGTGGCTGGGGCCTGGGTGCTGGCGTCCCATGGGCCTGGGTTCAAATCTTGCCTGTGGTGTGAACCAGCTGTGTGACCTGGGCAAGTCATGTCCCCTATCTGAGCCCTCTTTTTCATATCTGTAAGATGATGTTGAAGACCGGGGACTGAGATACACTGGGAAGCAGCCACTGCTTCCCAACTTTAATCAAGGCCAAGTCCACCCACGGGGCTGCTGTTCTCCCTGCCTCTAACTTCCTGTCACTTCCACTAATCCCTGGCCCACAGCCACGTGTGAAGTAGGCAGACCAGGCAGCAAAAGGCTTTAGACTCTACTTCATCTACTCCATGAGTGTTGATGTACTGTGCGCCAGGGACCGGCTCGCTGCCCCAAACAGCCACACAGCCCCACTGGACAGGGAGACCCAGAGCAGTAACAGGTTGCAAGGAGATGGATGACACACCCCAGCACTAAGGGAGGTCCAAGGGCCCTCCCCAGTAGGCTTTGGGCGGCCTGAGGGTGCAGGAAGTCAGGAAGTCACCCCTCACTCCTTTCTTCTCTCCCTCCCTCCCTTTCTCTCTGTGCCCCCTCTCTGCCTTGATGCTGCACTGACACTGGGCCTGGGTGAGAGAGGGGAGCTGAGAAGACAGCTCAGCTGTCTGGGAGGGTGGAAGAGGAGCATGGAGCAGGGAGGGGACACAGAAGGGGGAGGTCGGGGGCTATGTCCTAAGGATCCTTTGCACCTGGCTACAGGGTACGCCCATTCCAAGGCCTGAAGCACCAAGCTACTGCTCTGGGCCATTTCACCTCCTTCCCAACTTGCTGTAGTGCCACATGGGTACCCAGGTTGCAAGCTTACCTAGGGATTAAAACAGGGACCACACCATACTGACAAAAATAAACAATTGGATAAATAATTAAATGGGGTGGAGGTAGGAAGGATAGCTCTTCTGTAAGATAAAATACCACTCAGAAGGAAGCAGGTACCCTTAGACAAACAAACACTTGGTGACAACTGGTATAACTAGTGACCACTGATGGAGGGCAAAATTAATGGATGAGCTGAGCATGCACCTGTGGTCCCAACTACTAGGGAGGCTGAGGCAGGAGGCTGAGGCAGGCTGAGGCACCCAAGGCTTTCACCCTTTCTTTGTCTCACTCCAAGCAGGACAAACCAAATGGAGGGACATTCAACAACGTAGTTGATGGGTCTTCTCCCCTTGTGTCCAGCTTGTGAGGATGGAGGAAGAGAGGCTGCTATGCTGGAGGACCCTGCTACTGCTACTGCAGGCAGGGGCCCCGGGTAGGATCACAGACACAAAAGTGACAGCGAAACTGGTGAAATCCAAGCAGGCCTTGCAGTTTGCTTAGAGGCAAGGACAAATGTTGATTTCCTTCTTCTGGTAACAGCACCACTCTGAGATATTAACTTTAGGAGAAGCTGGGTATAGGCTACACAAAAACTGTCTTCTTGTAACTTTTCAGTGGGCCTAAAATTATTTTAAAATAAAATAAAAAGGAAAAAGTCCCCATATGTATGATTCTTTAACTTGGGGACACATCCATCAACAATCACTGTGAACATGTGTGGTGCTGGGATTTGAACCCAGGGCCATGCACCTGCTAGGTAAGTGCTCTGCTGCTGAGCTATACCCCAGCCCCACCATAAGGTTGTTGTCAATGCTGATAGCAAAGCCCCTCCTGGGGCTGACCGCCGCAGCACCTCTCTGTGAGGGGCCCAGGCCTGGTACCATTAAATTCCCCAGGTGACACTAATGGTAGCCTGGCTATATGTAAATCATATGTAAATTACCCGGTCCATAGTAGGTCTTCAGTGACTGCATTGGCTCATCAGTGTCATACATTTGGTAATTATGACTGAACACCTGCTACGTGCTGGGTAATTCAAGACAACCGAGATGTCTCAGTGGGCAGATGAGTAAAAATAAATAAGTGAGATTATTACACATGTGCTCGTGACATTAAAAAGAAATACATGGAAGCAGGTCTGGTGGCCTACTCTTATAATCCCAGCAGTCTGGGAGGCCAGGGTGGGAGGGTCAGGAGCTCAAGCCCAGCCTGGGCAACTTATTGAGCTCTTGTCTCAAAATAGAAAAATAACAACAACAACAAAGAAAAGGCTGGGGATGCAGCTCAGCCTGAAGGCCCTCGGTTCAATCTCCAATACCACACAAAGGAAATTATGGATATACTAATAAATGGAATAACAGTTATGAAAGTGATCATTCTGGCTGCTGTGTAGAAATGGACCCAGGAAGGTGGGAGGCTCCCAGGCCATCCAGGAGGGAGATGATGTGGCCTGAGCCAGGGAGGCAGTGGCAGAGGAGGTGCCCTGCCCAGCCAGTACCTGGCCTTGGAATTATGCTGCAGGTTGAGGCAAGCATCCTCCTGATTTCCCAGCTCTTCCACCAGCCCAGAGATGTGGCCTCACTGCCCAGTCTGATCACCAAATTTCTTGAGATCCTAGTGCCAAGAGACCAGGTTCCCAGGAAAGCCATTCTCACTGAAGTGTGAATGACTGATAGCTGGTCTTCTCTGAAGGAGAAAGAGAATACCAGAACACTGGGCTCTAGAAGTGAAAGTGAAAGGTACTAAAATTAAAACTTTGGCCCCCTCCCAGTTGTACCCTCTTGGCAGTGGGAGCCCCTTGGGGTTCATTTATTAGCTGCAAACTCCTCCACTTAATTCCTCAAATAAGCAACAGATGTAGGAACTCAGCCTCCAATCCAAACCCCACCTAAAGCAGGAGTTGCCTCCAGAGTGGGTGGCTGTCCACTCCCAGCTTGGACGGCTCCCATAACAAGGCCGGTGCTTCTCCAGGGGGCTCCTGTTGTTGGACAATGACCACCAGAAAGTGCCCTTGTATGGAGACAACAGAGTGGAAATGAATGCCTGTGGTCCTACCAGTTGTCCTTCCATAGATAGGGAAACTGAGGCACGAGGCGAAGGCACTGCCTGAGGTCACACAGGAGAGAATGGAGCTCAGAGCAAACCCAGGCTGGGAACCTGATTCTTGAGAGCTCTGGCAGATAACACAAGGCTTCTGTTCCCTGGCCCCCCAGAATCCTCCCTTTGGCTTACAGTGTAGTCTCCTGAGAGCCGCCTCCAGCCCACAGCCTGGTGCCCCAGGTAGCAGGTCCTCCCAGCCCAACATACCACTCCACATAAGCACTTGGAGTCCCCTGGAGGCTGGCCTGGAAACTGGAAGTAAGGGCTGGACGGGTGACTTGGGCCCCTGTAGCGTTCTCCGGTGAGCTCCCCAACCTGCACCCCCTGCCCAGCCCACATCTTAGATGCTCACAGCTAGGATGAGGTTCAGTCTTGGATACCAAGGTGAGGAAGACGAGGGTGGTGTCTTCCTCTTACCTCCAGCAGACTGTTAGTGGGAGAGGGCGTGCTGAGGGTCCGTCCATACCAGGTTCAGGCTGGGGAACCTCAGGAAACCACTTCACCTCTCAGAGTCAAGTAGAGACTAGGTTCTTGGTTTTGATTCTCTTCAAAACAGTTCCACCCTCACGCCTATAATCCCAGTGTTCTGGGAGGCTGAGACAGGATGACTGAAAGTTCAAGCCCAGCCTGGCTAACTTAGTGAGAATTTATCTCAAAATAGACAATTTTTTTTTAAAAGGCTGGAGATATTGCTCAGTACAAAGGCCCTGGGTTCAATCCCCAGTACTGCAAAATAAATAAATATTCCACCAAGCAGAGCACCCAGGGGATTTCCAGCCTCCCATCCCTTCCTTGACAATTCTGGGATTCTGGGACTCTGGGTGGGGTGGAAGGACATGGACTTCTCTTCTGCCTCATCAGCTTTGTCCCACTCTGAATGCCCCCCTACCCGGCTCTCTTGGGGATGCCAAGCCCCAGCCCAGCCTCCTGCCCAGCCTCGCCCACCTCTGCAGCCCCCTCTCTTCCTGCAAAGGCTGCAAATGCCGCTGAGGGCTGGAACATCTGGCTAATGACGGAGAAAGTGCTGAGATGACAGGTTATTTCAACACTGTCATCATCCGTTGGGTATTTCAACACTCAGTGTTTGTGCAAGAGACATAATGGGGCCCGTCATAAACTCACAGTCTCGAAGCTCGGACACGTCGTGGCGGGGTGCTGGGAAGTGTCAGGTTTAGCAATCAGTGCTGTCTTGGGGCTCAGCCTCCTTGGGGTTAGCTTGGCTCCTCTGCCGCCCAAGGCCTAGAGAGAAATTGCAAGGTGGCAGAGAGAACCCAGAGCAATTACCTCTGGGGGTAATTAGATGATGGCGCAGATAGCCCGTCTTCTGCCTCCAGAGAGAAGCAGAGACCAGCCTGAGCCATCCCGCCACACCAGCCCCATGGGGAAGGAGGCCGTGGATGACCTCATGGAAGCCAAGGCTGTGAATCATGCTGGACCAGGTTCCCATTTCCCTGGGTTGGCCCAGAGGGGCAGCTACCATGCCCACAGCTGGTCATCTTCCCATAATGGTGGGAAGGGCTGGGGGATGAAGGGGGGCTAGAGCCAGTGTCCTTTCTACAGAAAGCCCAAGTCTAGACTTGGACTTGAAATCCTTGATCCCAGGCTCAGCCCTGACTCAAACTTTGGTCTAAATCCAGGCAGAGCTAAGCATGGTGGTGCACACCTGTAATCTCAGCACTGGGGAGGCTGAGGCAGGAGGATCGCCATGAGTTTGAGGCCAGCCTAGACTACATAGTGAATTAAAGGACAGCCTAAACTGCATTGTGAGACCCTGTCTCAAAAAACCAATAGATAAATAAATAAACAAACAAACCAAGGCACCCTAAGGAGGCTAAGTGGACACTGGAGGGGAGCAGAGGCCTCCGAAACCAGGAGCAGGGTCCCAGGGCTGGCAAGGCTAGGATTGGACAGAGCTGTGCAAAGCAGGGACTCCTGGCCCCAGGATGGTCCTGCTGGCTGGACAGCGAGAGCAGCACAGACATGAAGCCTCCTTGCCTCCTGGGATGGGGACACTCAAGGAGGATTCCAGAGGGAGGCCTGAGGGATGAGAGACCAGTGGCATCTGGAGCCCATGCTAAGTGTGCTCAGGCTGAAGACGACACCCCGCCTCCTGACCTTCCACCTGGGTAGGGCACCCCGTGAGAGGGAAGGGCAAGGAGGAAGGCGGGAAATCGCAGTGACCTGGGGCGCAACGCAGGCCAGGCGGTCACACACAGATGCAGGCCAAGGCAGCCCCTGAGGCAGCGCAGGCCCAAAAGCAAAGCTCCCTTGGGCAGGCAGTGGGGAGACACGGAGGCACAGGAGCACTGGAGTCACAAGCGCACAGTGGTGTTTTGAGCCCCTCTTCGGCTCAGCGTGGTAGCAGCAAGTGAAAAGCTCCAGGGGCAGAGGGGGGGTGCGGAGCAGGGCCTGGAGGTGGGAAGATGACAGCCTGCTGGGGACGATGGCGGCCTGAGAAGGGGTGGCCTGAGGACATTCAGGATCAGACTCCCAGGACTGGGTTCCAAGCTGGGAGGAGGGGGACGGAGCAGGGGGCCCTGCAGAAGTACAGAAGGAGGACAGGCAGGGAAAGGTTCCCCTGGGACTTTGCGGTCTTTGTGGAAATTGACCCCATAGGACCCAGGCTTCATACCCTCCACTGCTGAGACAGTGGTCCTCTACTTAATCAGAGCCTTTGGGGATACGGACACCTTCCAGCCAGGCCCAAGGCTTCCCATGGCCCTTGCTTCTGTCCCCAGGACTCAAGTCTATCCCCAAACAGTACCAGGATGGTCACAGCCCCTCTAGACTGCCCTGCCTGTCCCTCCCTCCTGCGTGGGGATGTCAGGAAGGTTCTTCTCTGCTCCTGGGGCAGGCAGTCCTCAGGAGGTACCTGAGTGCTAGTGTGGCTTCCTCTGGGGCACTGCCCGGAGCCACAGTTAAGCAGCTGGGGAGGGACAGGGTCCTGGATTCTGGGTGGGCAATCATGGGGCTGGTCGCAGCCCTGTCACCATAAGCTGTGCACCTGGAGGACGTTATTTACGTCACTGGCTGTGTCTCTGGTCAGGAGCCGACACTGCAGCAGGGTGGGCTCTGGGTCAGGCTCCAGTGCTGTCCGTTGGTGTGGCCCCCCTCTCCTCCCTTGTTTTTTTCTTTTTCTCTCTCTCTCTTTCTTCTCTTTCAGTCCTGGGGGTTAAGCCTTCTCTGTGAGTTACATCCCCTGCCCTTTTATGTTTTTTCTTATGAGGCAGAGTCTTGCTAAATTGCCCAGACTGGTCTCACTTTTGCCATCCTCCTGCCTCAGCCTCCTAGAGTGCTGGGAGTGTAAGTGTGCACTGCTACGCTCAGCTTTGTGTGCTCATCCTTTAGCAGGGCAAAGAGCATATCCTTCAGACACAGGCTCCACCTGCTGTGATGTGATATGGGTACCGTGTGATGTTCTCAATATGACAGGCAGAATCCCAGTTTGTGCCAGAACCATCCACAGTTCCTTGAAAGCCCATCCTGCTCCCAACCCCGCCAAGTACAGCTCGGTCCATGAGGCTGAGCCACCAACCCCTGACCAGAACAGGTCTGTGTCCCAGCAGAGCCAAACTATGAACTCAGAGGAGCTAAGAGGTGGGATCTCTGCAGAAGCTCACCAGCCCCAGCTGGGTTGTCACTCAGGGGCACTGAAAGCTGCTGCCCTTAGAATGGAGCGAGGCCAGCTTCTCTCTCGCTTGAGCTTTGCCCTAAGAATGCCATCCCCAGGACCCTTCTTTGCCCTTGACTGCCCCCACGCCTGGGTAAGGCACAGTCAAGACTCTACCGCAGGACAAGAAGACACCAGAATTCAGACGGGCTGGGTGTGGTGGCACATATCTGTAATCCCACCCCTCTGGGAGGCTAAGGCAGGAAGATTTCAAGTTAGAGCCCAGCCCAGGAAGCAGCAATTAAGCAAGACTCTGTCTCAAGATATATATTAAAAAAAAAAAATTAAAAGATACTGGTGATGTAGCTTAATGCAAAGGCCCTGGGTTCAATCCCCATCCCCCCAAACAAAAATAAACATAAAAAGAACTGGGGTGGACAGCAGGGACAGAGAAAGCCGCCCTTCTGGGGCTGGGGAGGAGGCCAAATGAAGGGGAGCATTTCCTGGGATGCTCGCTGCCCACACTGGGCACCGGGAGACACACTCCCTCCCGGGGGCTGTGCTTACTTGAGGAGAGGCCCCCACAGCCCCTTGGAACAGAGCCCGCAGGCCAGACTGGTCGCTGGAGGAGTCCACGGGGGCGTCCAGCCGGGCCCGGCTGCCCAGCCTCCTGCTCCACTGGGGCAGCACAGACGCCGGCAGTGCAGGTCCAGGGCCTCCCCTTGTCGCCGCCCCCGCCATGCAGCCGGATGGCACCGTCTCCCAATGCATCTGCCTGTTTACATTCCCCCAACCAGAAGCAGCTTTGTTTATGGAAAAGAGCTATTTTCGTTCTACGTCTGCTCCCGACTCCTCCGGCTCGCAGGCGGAGTGGTGGCTGTTCTCTCAGGGAGCGGAGAGGAGCCGACACAGGGATCATCTCCATGCCTGGGGGTGGTGCCACAGGGTGCCCACCAGGAGACCATCGACACAGTGCCATCTCCCCGAGGAGGGCCCTGGGGAGAGGGCCGATGTGTAGGCCAACATGGGGGAGGCCACAGAGGCAGGTGGGGCCCCTCCAGGGGCAGAAGCATGGGGTCCTCATGAGCAGGTGACGTGGGAACACCAGCGCCAAAGTGCACCCCATCTACACCTGGCCTCTTCTATAAGGCCCTCCTACGCCACAGCCCTGCCAGGTGAGGTGTGTCCTCGATGCCATTACACAGATGGGAAACTGAGGCTCCAGAGATAAGGTGGCATCTCAAACCCCACAGAGCTGCTGAGGGTCAGAGTCGCATCCTGGGAATCCGAGGTTTTGCCCCAAACTTCATGTTTTATCTCCCCAACCCCTGGGTTGGAAGCAGACACATCTCACAGAGAGAGAGTCAGTGGGAGTCTGGAGAGCCATTTCCACTTCCGGGAAAAGCCACAGCAAACATTCAATCTCAGGAGGCAGCGAGCAAAGCATGAGGAGGAATAATCACGTTGGATGCCGCGGGCGCCTGTCCAGGAGGGAGCCTCTACTTTCCAGCTGGAACCCCGAAGCTCAGAGGGGTAGGCGGAGGCAAGTCACGTAGCCCTCGGAGGAAAAGCAAGAGGCTGAAGATCTGTCTCCCTGTGCAGTAGAAAAGGCGTGTGGGGAGGGAGCAGAGCTGCCTACCGGTGCCCGCCTGCGGCGGGCTCTCTGCGCCTTCCCATCCTCCCTCCTCTGGCCTGCTCTCCCCCTCCACAGACTGCGGTTCCAGGGGCACGCAGTACCCGTACCTTCACCAAGGCAGGTCAACAGCGGTCACCATGACAACAAAGAAAGAGAGAAAAAAACTGCCAGATTGGACACCTGCTAGAGCAGCCACGGGACACCTTCCTGGCCCTAATTCTCTCATTGCAAGAGGGATCACTGGTGTGCTAGGGACAGGGGAACTCAGGGGGCCTCCATGCCAGGGACAGCAAGTGAAGGTGTTCTTAGATTAGAGATGAAAAGTTCTCAAGTAAGAGGCTGGATGGGGGGACAGCCCTGGGATCAGTTTCCCCCAGGCGCCTTTTGGGACGCACAGCCTTCAGCCCCTGGTGTCCTTGTGGGCCTGGGCCACCTGCTACGGAGTGAAGCTATGGGTGCTCAGCTTGGAGGTACTCTGCTGGCCTCCATCAGGGTCCTCTTGCTCTACCTTGTCACTACAAGTGCAAAACCACAAGGGAACTTTGTAAGTCCTTGATGGGGGGACACAGGCTGCCCAGGGCCCTCACTTCCTGAGCGTCTACTTCACACAGATGCCAGGAGCTTCCTGGTGACAGAGTGGCTGCCTTCTCTCAACACTCCTCAGTTAATCCTTGGGAGGAGCGTGGCCTAGACAGGCAAGAGGGGCAGCACTGCACCTGTGGCCTCACAGGCTTGAGTGTGTATGTTTGGGGGAAGTTGTACCAGGCTCCCTGGCTGGATCTCAGGAAAGAAGTGTGATGCACAGACCACAGTCACGCTCACCCTGTCATCAGGTTAGCACCAGGGTCAAGGGTCAAGTGTCGCCCACAGAGCGAGCCCCAAAAGAGGGAAAAGTGGTCCCGAGTCCGCATGACTTCCTGTCTCTGATTTCTCCCACTGATGGTTCTCTGCAGCTGTTCATCAGACAGGCAGCTTGAACCAGGCCTTCCCTGGCTCCCATGGATAGCACCGTGACCAGATGACAGCCAGCCCCTGTATCCCCCCATGTCACCATGCAGGAAGGACCCTGTGACCAAGGGCACTGATATGCCAATGCTCACTGTTCCCAGTCACATCCCCACAGGCCCAGAGCTCTTAGCAGAATCCAACCACCCCTCATGCTTACACACAGCCCTGGGCAGTCTACAGAGGGGGCTTTGGGAGTCTGCTTCACCCCAATTCACCCTTTGAGGTGGACAAGGAACAAGAGAGGGATGTGACTTCCCTGCTGTTAAACACCCAACAAGCCAGGGCTGAGGCAGGAGGAGTGCAAGTTCAAGTCCAGCCTGGAAAATAGTGATTCAATGAGACCCTGTCTCAAAAAAAAAAGGAAACAAAAGTACTGAGGATAGCTCAATACCCTGAGTTCAAGCCCAGTACCACAAAAAAAGAAAGAACAAACAGTAAGTGTCATCCCAGGCTCCAGCCTCCTTCATTTCCTGCCTCAGCTCACAGCTTTTCCCACTCTGGGCCGGAGGTAGTGGTGAGTGTTGGATCTGAGTCAGGAGTAAGGGGCCGTTAGAGCACATGGTAGGGAGCTGCCTCCCTGTGCCTCTCTGTCATGATGGACACTTGATGCCTCCCCTACCCCAGCCCAAGTCGGCCCCAGAGTGTTGGTGGAGGGTCTCATGCAGAGCCAAGCCCAAAAGATAGGAAATGGGGCCTCATAGCCTCTGTTCCTGCATGGCCCCCTCCATGCACCTCCAATCTGGTTGGCTTTGAGCTCAGCGCGCCTGCACCTCCCTCCGTTGCCGACGGCTGATGCCGCCATCAAGCCCCTCCTCCTGGATTCCGTGGCACCATCCATCCCCACAGGCATCGGGACCCCATTCCTGGCCCTCTTAGGTGTGCCATGTCTACTGCTGTGTGGACAGTGAACCTTGACTCCTCGAGCTAATTTGAGGCCAACCCAAATCATCCCTGTATCACTGCTGACCCAGGTCTCTCTGCCTGGCATCAGAATTGTGGGTCTCCCTCTCTTCCCACCAGATGGGATGAAATGCCTTTCTTTTGCTTCCTAAATGGTGCCGAATGCTATTCCTGGGCAATGCCCCCCCCATCAATTACATCCACCTTCCCAGACTCCCTTGCAGCTAGGGCCCCATCATGCTGGAACCTGAGTTCCACTAATCCCGGCGCCTGCCAAGCTCAGAATAGAAAGCAGTGGTGCAGGAAGCAGATGCCATGTGACTAAGTGAGTGAATGAATGTTCTTCCTGTGGAAGAGGCCAGGGGTCTCTTGGCTCTGGCAGAACTAGAAAAGAGAAGGACAGATACCAGGTGACCCTATAGCTTGGTGGGCAGCTCCACTCCTTCCTGTCTCCCCTCCAGCCTACCAGTTTGTATTGGTGCTAAAGGCACAGGTAGGGCTAGCCATTGCTCCAGCTGTGGAGGCTTATTAGCCAATTCAACAGGACAGTATTTCAGAGAAATAAATGTGGGGGTGCTGGCTTATGTCCATGCCTCCTTATCCTACTGTCACTCCATACCATGGATGGTGGAAGCCAGCAGTGCAGGGGGCTGTTATTACATGGAGAGAGGCCCCTACACTCCCCTAAGAACTCCTTTCCCAAGATTCCTGTGACCTCCTGTTATGGGAGCAGAACTGGTCACATCTCACAGTTAGCCAGGACCTAGAGCACTGTTTCCACTGAATTTTGCTTTGGGACAGTCTTAGCTTCCTGCTGGAGGCACCTCAGCCTGCCAGCACAGCCACCAGCTATAGAAATCCTCATCTTATTTTCCATCCAGAAACCCACTCACACCAAGCATTTGTGTGGGCAGAAGGTGCACTGATGCTTAGACACATGAGGGATCTGCCTTGCAATTACAGGAGCCTCTTAAAATCCCTCTCTGCAGATGTCTCTACCATCTTGGCCCTAGTCCTCCTCCTTCAGCCTCCTCCTGCCCCGCCAATCTGCCTGCAGTCAGGCACAGCAACCCAGCCTCCACGGGCCTGTCTCTGTCCCTGGAGGCTCTGATCAATTCTAAACAAGGAGGATTTGCTTCTAAGCAGAATTTGATGCCAGTTCTGAAAACGATGTATGTTCATTCCGCTGCACTGGCTCAGGGTCGAAGCAAGGAAGGATTTTGAGGTGGATTAATGGCAGTGTGTCTTTTACTCTAACACTTTTTTAAATTCAAAATGTCACTGTCTTATTCAATCACACCTCATACATGAAGTATTTGAGACTCCCCAAAACCCCCTTGGCAAGTGCTATCCTCTGACAAGGACCCAAATCTCCCCTTAGCTAGGAAGTCTCACCCCCAGAGCTCACATCAAAGGCAGAGGCCCTGTGTCCTGCCTCTCTGTGGCTTCCAGGAGAGAGAGAGCTGGAGGCTATAAAACATGGCAGGTCTCCAGGCCCTGCAGGCTGTGTTGGATTATTCTGAGTTAGTTTTCTGTCCCCTCAATTTCTGGGTTCCCAGGACTTGCTGAGCAATAAGAATAGGCAGCAGGCATGTGACAATCAGTTACACACTGCCTTGCCTTGTTATCTAATGACTGTTTCAGGCTTGTGAGACCGCCTCATGTATTCCAGGTCCTGTGGCGCAGACAGAGAACCTCTGCACTTTCTCTGGGGCCTCCATTCTCGCAGCCCTGGCCCCATAGCCGGTGCCCAGCACACCTCCAAAAGGAGCAGCGATCACTGATTCCTGCTCTAATGGGTATCCCTTACCATCATCTGAGAGGTTTGGTATAATACTGAGGCCCAGGCCCCACTTCCAATGATGCCAATTTAATTGGTGGAGGAGGGTCCCAGGAATCGGGATTTTAATAAACTTCCCAGATGGCTCTCACACAGACTGAGGACAAAAAGCTACTGTAGTGTTTTCTGCAACGTCCACGTGTACCCAGAAGGCTGCTCTTACTGCTCATCTGACTGCATTTCAGATCTCACCCACCTCCACAGCTTAACGTTAGGTGACTCCTCAGTCTCAATGTCCAGTCTAGGAAGACCTTAGGCTCTAAACTGTAACTGTCCCCCTGCAGGCCCACAGGGACAGACATGCAGCATGGCCCTGTATCCACCAAGCAGGCATCTCCATCTGTTTGTAGGACCTCAGTGAACAGTCTCCACCATGCTGAACAGCTGTTTTGTCACATGCTTTAGGCTATCAGTGATGGAAAGCCAATAGGAACCAGCCCAGGTAAGGGGAGGGTTGGAAAGGGTCTTCTGTAGCTTCAAGGTACAGTGGGTACAAGGGGCATTTGGCTCCAAGGCTCCGACATCACCAAGAACTTCATCTGTTCGTGTTAAATATCACTGGGAAGGTCTGTGAGTGGCCTGAGCAGGTGCCCACCTGACACCAATCTGCTGAGGTCAGTTGCAGCATTGCCTGGCACAGCTGTTCTGCTTCCAGCACACAGAATGACTTCCCATTAAGATGGTGGAGTGAAGCCAGATCTCAATGAACTCTCTACCTCCAGAGACTTGTCACTTGTAGTGTTGGAGGAATAACAACCAGGGAGGGCATTGTTTGCTGGTGTACCGGAGGACCTCGTAAGAAAGAAACAGGTACTGGACTTAAAGGGATGATTAAAGGAACATTAAGCCAGATGTTGTGATGCATGCCTGTAACCCACAGCACTGAGGAGGCTGAGGCAAGAGGACCTCAAGTTGGGGCACAGACTAAGCAACTTAGTATAACAACCCTGTCTCAGAAAATAAGAAAGGAAAAAACTAGAGAGAGGGAGGAAGAGAGGGAAAAGGAGAAGAAGAAGGGAGAATGGAGGGAGAAAGGAAGCATGAAGAGAGAGAGGCAGAGAAGGGAGGGAGAGGGGTTATAAAGAAATCATTTCCAAAGGTGAGGGCTAAGAGAATCGAGAAAGGGCAGGAATGTGCCATTGTGTTTAGGGGATTGTTGCAAGGTGAACAATATAATACAAGACACATATTTTATGAGGTTATTTATAATAGTCACCCAAAGAAGGATATACAAGAGTGCAGGAAATCTGTCTATATGCTAAGACTGAAGAATCTAGTTGAGGGCCCTGGGCCCCATGGAAATGTCCTGCATGAGTCCAGCTGAAGACCTAGAGCCCATAACAGTGCCTCCCATGAGTCCAGCTGGAGGCCTAGAGCCCATAACAATATCTCATGCAGGCCTGTTTCACGGATCTGTGCTGGGAAGACCCAAAGGTCAGTGGTGGAATCAAGGAAGTCTGTGCCAGCTGGATAAAGGATCTGTGCTAGCAGGCTGAGGGATCTGCACTGGAGCTGGGAAGTGACATGCAAAGTAAGAACCAGAGCTCCCTTGAAAAGTACCACAGCCATCCTCAGCAACAGTGAGGTCCCGAGCTCCTCTTATGATCAGGACAGCTGAGTTCCCATCAGGAAAGCCAACACAGCAAGCTTCTCCAGGAGACTGGCAGAGCACCGTCTTCCCCTCTAGAGCCAGGAAGTGATGCTTAAAGTGAGGATCAGAGCTCCCCCAAAGTGAACCAAAGCTATTCTCAGTGCCAACAAAGTCCTGAGCTCCTTGGAGGATGAAAACAGCCAAGTTCATCAGGAAAGCCAGCATGACACGCTCCTCCAACAGAACCAACAGCAACTCAGTTTCTACCAGCTCCCAGCAGCCTTTCTCAGCTCTCAACAGCCTTCCTTCTTCTCCAGTTCTGCCTCTTTTGCTGCTGGCAACAATCCTCAGGTGGGCCTCCCACACCCAGCACCACACTTACTCAGTTCAGCTGGGGGTTATGAGTTGACCACCAGTTGTCAATCCACCACATGTACCCAAATATTAACTGTTACACCCCAGATTCCCAGGCACCTGGGCTGCCCCAGTGAGGCTTGCATGGACTCAGTTGAAGGAAGGCAGCTCCTGCCAAACTTGGAGAAGAAGGCACTGGGGAAATAGGTTTCCTGCCATGGGTTCAGAATGCTTCATCCCTTCCAAAACTCATGCTGAAATGTGATCGCCACTATGTTGGTGTTGAAAGATAGGGCCTTTAAAAGAGGATTAGGTTGTTCAGGGATGAGTTGATGCCTTTCTGCCTGGATTGGGTTAGTTCTCGCAGGAGTGGGTCAGTTATCACAAGGGCAGGGTGTTATGAGTTAAGCCTAACTTCGTGATTTCTCTCTTCTTCATGGTCTACTTGTCCTTTCACCTCTCTGCCGTGTTAGGATCCAGAACAAGCCCTCACCAGATGCAGCCACCCAAGTGTGGACCTCCAGCTTCCAGAACTGTCAAGCAAATAAACATTTCTTGTAAATTACCCAGTCTCGGGTGTTCTGTTATAGCAACAGAACAAGACTAACACATACTCCAGCCTTCCTCACTGTAGGCTGCGCGTAACTCATGGCTGCACATAACTGGAGGACAGAGAGGGCCCAGGGGATGCGATCCACAGGGCTCAGCCTTCCAGGCTGGTGGAGAAACGTGGAAATGATAGCTAGAGGGACACCTGTGAAACATCTTGCACATTGGACAGCCACCCGTATGGCATCTGCTCTCCACCATTCCAGGGGCAGCCACCTTAGAGTCACCCTGTGTGCCCTGTTTGTTATCACCGAGTCCTATTGATTTCCCTCCTCGAATGTTTCTGTCCCCTGCTGCCTCCTCCACTTCTCCTTGCTTGGGGCCTTTATCATCTCTCCTTCGCACAATCAAAGTCATTTCCCCACTGGCTTCTCTATGCGCAATCAAATCCACCTCCACGGACCCAGTGAACATGACTCCGGCCTTGCCCCACTGAACCCTCCAGAGCCCCAGCACTGCAAGATGACAGGTGACCCTGCCCTGCATGCTCTGGGGCTGTAGACCTACAGCAGCTGGGTGGCAGCAGGACCAGGGAGGTTGATGACTGGTTGGCTCAAGAATCTGGGTCTCTTCCCTTAGGCAACAGGAAACCAAAGGAGCTTTGAAAGCAAGATTGTTGTTGTTGTTGTTGTTAGTTTTTCAGTTTGAATTTCAGGCTTTCCAAATGTTACAAAAATGTAAGAAAATAGTCCCAAATAGTACACAGCAGACCTTTTGTGTAGATTCTTCCAAGTGTTAGCATCTTACATAGTGTAATTAATCAAAATTAAGAAGTATCTTTTTTATCTACAAATCTTATTTGAATTTATCCAGTTGTCCCACTGTGGCCCTTTTCCAGCCCAGGATGTAATGTAAAATTACTTTGCTTTTAGTTCTTAAAAGTTTTAGTTCAGTCAGGTGTAGTAGCACATGCCTGTAAACCCAGCTGTCTGGGAGGCTGAGGCAGAAGGATCACAAATTCAAGTTTAGCCTGGGAAACTTAGCATTTAGTAACCCTGTTTCAAAATGTAAACAAATTTTTAAAAGCTGAGGATGTGGCTCCGTGTGGAGGCCCTTGGTTCGATACCCAGTACTGAAGAAGGAGAAAAAGAGGAAGAGGACATGGATGAGGGGCAGGGGGAAGTGAAAAAGCAGAAGAAGGAAACCAAGAAGAGAAAAGGCATCCTTAGTTCTCTTTAATCTGGAGCAAGTTTTTGATTTTGTTATTGACATCTTTTTGTGTATGTATGTACACATGTGTATGTACTGTACATACGTATATATACGTTTATACAACATTCAGGTTTGAACCCAGGGCCTCACATATGCTATACCTCCAGCCCTTTATTTTTTTATTTTCATACTACTGGAGATTAAACCCAGGACCCTCACACTGAACTGCTACATCCCTGGACCTTTGAATTTAATTTGAGTCAAGGTCTTGCTAAGTCACTAAATTTCTCAGGCTGGGCTTCAACTTGCCATCCTCCTGCCTCAGTCTCCCAGAGTGCTGGGGTTGCAGGTGTGCACCACCACACCCATTTGATCTTGATACTTTGATCAGGACTGATGAGTTGTTTTCTAGAATATACCTCCGTGTAGCTTTGTGTAATGTTTCCTTACAAATTCAGATTGCCCATTTTGGGTAAGAATACTACAGCAGTAAAATTGCATCTTTCTCCCTTCATCATATCAAGGGACATATGATGTTAGTTTGTCCCAGTACTGGTGATGTAAATTGTAACTATTGGATTAGGGTGTTGCCTACCACCTTTCTCTAGTATAAAGTTACCGTTTTCCTTTTAAGTACCCTATGAAGGAAATACATCAGGCCAGTGCAAATGGCCTGTTTCTCCTATATTTTTACCCACCAATTTTAACATTCATTAGTCCCTCTTGCCTCAAGCAATGATTATTGTGAGAATTGCAGAACAGCGGTTTCAAGTTCATTCCTTCTATATTTGATACAGTAGTTGGAAATCCACTATAAGAAGAGGAAAAATACAGACTCCTCCCAACCAGAAGATGATCTCCAGGGACCAAAACAGTCCCTTGATATAATCTAAATTGAATCCCTCATAAGGAACTAGTATCAACAATACAGAGAGAACACTTACAACTCAATAATAATAAGACAAACATGCCACTAAAAAAAAGGCACAGGATCTGAAGAGATCTTCTTTCTTTTCTTTGGTAGTGGCGCTGAGTAACTTTCTTAAGAGGGCTGTCAGTGTAGTTCGATAGTAGAATGCTTGCCTAGCACATCCAAGGCCTTGGCTTCAATCCTTAGTAATACAAAATATTTTTTTTTTTTTTACAAATGAGCGTGAAGCACATGAGAAGATGCTCAACATTATTAATCATTGCAGAAATGAAAATCAAAGCCACAGGGTGACGTCACTTTGTACCCTTTGGGATTACAATAATGAAAAAGAGAAAATAACAAGTGCTGGGAAGACTATGAAAAAGTAGGAGTGGTGTAAAACGATGCAGCCCCTGTGGAAAACAGCCTGGTCTTTCCTCAAAAGGCCAGTCACAGAATCATCGCATGTTCCAGCAATTTCACTTCTAGGTACACATGAAGATATAAGTCCACACGAAGACTTGTACACAGATGGATGCGGGGCTACATGCCTGAAATCTCTACATAGAAGGCAGGAGGATGGAAAATTCGAGATCAGCTCAGGCAACTTAGTGAGATCCTGTCTCAAAATAAAAGTTGTTTTAAAAGGACTGGGGATGTAGCTCCATGGCAGAGCACTTGCCTAGCATGCATGAGGTTCCTTGCTTAATCTCCACTACAAAAAAAATGTACACACATCCTCAGAGCAACATTATTCTTGATAGCCAAATAGCAGCTAGGCATGGTGGGGCATGTCTATAATCCCAGGATGTGGGAGGCTAAAGGTGGAGGATTGCTGTGAGATTGAGGCTACCCCGGGTTACATAGGGAGTTCAAGGCCAGCCTGGACCACATAGTGAAACCTTATCTCAAAAAACCTAAAAAGCAGCCAAACAGCAGAATCAACCGAATGTCCATCAAGTGAAAAATGGTTTAATAAGATGCAGTGCATCCATATAGTAGAATGATATTCAGCAATAAAAAGAAACAAAGCACTGTCACATGCTACAGTGTGGATGAACCTCAAAAACCTTATGGTAGGTGAAAGAAGTCAGACACAAAGGACCACTGACTGCAGGGCCCTCCAACCCCCAGGGGCCACAGACCAGGCCCTACAGCAGGTGAGCAGCAGGTAAGCAGGCAAAGCCTAATTTGTATTTACAGCCATTCTGATTGTCGACATCACCAGATGAGCCCCGCTTCCTGTCACATCAGCTGCAGCATTAGATTCTCATAGGACCATGGGACTGCGCAGGCATGGATCTAAGTTGTATGTTAAGTCATCCCCCAAAACCGTTCTCCCACCTCTCACAATGGAAAAACTGTCTTCCAGTAAACTGGCCCCTAGTATCATAAAGGCTGGGGACTGCTAAGTTATTGTATGATGCTACTTATTTGAAATGTCCATATGCCAGGTGTGGTGGCACACACCTGTAATCCCAGCACTCAGGAGGCTGAGGCTGGAGGATTGTTGTGAGTCCAAGACTAGCCTGGGCTACAGAATGAACTCAAGACCAGACTGAACTGCATAGTGAGACCCTGTCTCAAAAAGACAGAAAGAAAGAAAAAGAAAAAGGAAAGAAATGTTCAGAACAGGCAAATGTATAGAAAGTAGGTTAGTGATTATCAGGGGCTGGGGCAAGAGAGACAATCAGGAGAGACTTTAAATAGATGACTTATATGATACGCAAATACTATCTCAATAAAGCTGTTATTAAAACCCAGAAAAACAGGGCTGTGTGTGTCGCTCAGTGGCAGAACGCTTCCCTAGCATGCATGAGGCCCTCAGTCTGATCCCCTAGCACTGCAAAGGATGAAAACAAAAGCAGCAACAACTCTTCCTAAGCTGTAAGGCAGCCCCACTAACCTTCTGGGCTCTTGCCTGCAGCTACCCTTTGTGTACAGCTGGCCCCAAGCAGAACAGGACTCTCCCAGGCTGGGCAAACACACCACCCACTTGCCAGTCTGCTGCTCAAGGCCAGGAAGATGCATCGCTGCCTTTGACCAGCTATCTCTTTACTCCCCAGCGAAATATCCGGAGCCAGACTGCGGTTTTGGGACTTGAAGTCCAAAGCCATGAGTCAACGTAATCTACTTATCAAGACCAAAGGCTGCGGTCACTGTGTTTGGAAGGAACAGCTCACAGTTCATGGCTACTTCATGCCAGAGGGCTGGGCCACACCCTGTGCCCACTGGGGCCAAGCTCATGGATCCTGCTGGACTCACCACTCTCTGCCCAGGGCTGTGCATTTCCCACAACCATTGGGACCCTGCCACTTGGAGCCTAGGAGTCTGGGCCTCCTTGTGAGCTGGCCATGCCAGCCAGGTGCATGCTGGGGCCTCTGGCTTCTGCTTGTTTGCTTGAGTTTATGTTGTAAAGCACAACTGCAAGCCTCTAAGTCCAGCATTCTGGCAGGCTAAGGCAGAAGGACTGCAAGTTCAAGGCCAATCTGGGCAACTTAAGCAAGATTCTATCTCAAAATTTTTAAAAAATATTTTTAGAGGCTAGGAGTGTAGCTCAGTGCAAAGGCCCTGATCCAATTCCTATGCAAAAACAAAACACACACATACACATACACCCCTCTAGTCAGGGCCCCTTACAGTCCTTCAGTGTCTCCCAGGAGATAAAGTTGATAGACCTGGCTCGATGTGGTCCCTGGGAGTCCTGCCCACAACAAGGATCTCAGTAGCTTGTGGACACCATGGTCCCCTTGCTGCAGTCCCACCGGTCTCATTTCAGCTCTCCCCAGTCACCACTCACCCCCAGACCTTCTCACCCTTTTTCCTGGCACCTCGTTAATTAGCTCACTCATCCCCGCTTAAGGAATGGTCACCCCTACAGCCCCTGGAGGCCCCTGTGTTCTCTGGTCAGTGTACCCATGATACCCCCATGGCTGCTTCCTGCCTCTTCCTCATCCGAGCTCCGCTGCACCAGGGGCAGGAGCCGACTGTCCTTCTGCTGACACCTCACAGCAGGTGCAGAGCCTGGCACAAGACACTCAGGAAGGCCGGGCTGATGGAATGGCAGAGGATCACCCTGGAGCCTCACCTGATCCACTCCTGTCTTCAGCTTCTTGGGCAATGCCATTTTCCAAGCATCAGTCAGACCCCATCCGTCCTCTGTCTATCACCTGTCAAGAGCTTCCCCTTGGGACTGTAATGAAACCCAAATCCTTGCTTCCGTCAACAGGGCCTTGGGCTGGTGCCGGCCCCTCTCCTGAGGCAGCACAGCAGGAAGCCCTTGGAGGGTTCTAAGCAGAGCAGCAGGTGCCCTGCTGGGCTGATACTTTGACCCCTGGTGCCCCCTGACCCCTCCAAGTTCATTTTCATCTGCTCCGCGTGCAGGACCACCTGGATCAGAAACTGATCACATGATCAAGATGAACTTCCAGCAGCTCACAGTCGTCGGGCAGTACCGGCTGCCCCAGCTAGAGGGCGTGTCTCATCTCTGACATTATTGGGAACTGCCAACCCCACAACTCTATCATCTGTGCTCTGGGAGGCTGAGGCAGGAGGACTATAAATTCAAGCCTAGCCTAGGCAACTTAGTCATTTCTTGAGACGCTGTCTCAAAATAAAAAAATAAAAAGAGTTGGGTTGCAACCCAATAAAAAGGCCCTGCGTTCAATCTCCAGTACCACAAAAAAAAAAAAAAAAAAAAGGAATAGGACAAGGTGAGAATAAAGCAGGCAGATTCTCAGTGGCTTAATCTCATTCAGCTGGCTACTAACAGTGCACCCCTTACTTCCTGCACCTCAAAGCACTGCTCATACTGACCAGCCCCTACCGTGTCACTTCCCAGGCAGGACACCCTCCATTCGTCTTCTGTCAGTTAGGGTCTGGACCAGGGAGGACACGACCTTGCGAGCAGGTCACTCATCTAGGACAAGGCAGGCACAGCATGCCTTTCACGTTATTCCCACCCCCCATGCCTAGTGAGGACAGTCATTTCCTGCTTGGTCACAGGGCAGGAATTCAAGCAGTCCCCACATGCCAGGCTCTCTGACTTGGGGCTTATGAAGTGCCCTGACACTCACATACCCATCATCTGCAGACATTCACAAAGTTGGCAGACCTCAGGGACACTTCTCGGAGCCCCTGAGAGGCTGGTCTGGGCTGCTGGGGACTCAGGAGATGCTGCTTACAGAAGGCGAGGGCAGAACAGGAAGAACCTCTGCACATTTTCCCTGTCCCAGCCCACACCTGTCCCTTTTCTCAAGGAAGGTAAGGTCTCTGCAATTTCTTGGACAAGGAAACATGTATAGCCAGGGTCGCTAGGGGTCAGACTGCCCGGAGGTCTCTGTGGCTTGCCTCTCTGGGAACACCGCATCCCTAGGCCTCTCCCTCCAGCTAGAGAGAGGACCGTGTGACAGTAGAGAGAAAAGACAGGACCAGGGCCTGGTGTCATGGAGGATCAAACAGGGTCTGCCTAACTACCAGTCAAGCAGTGGAAATCCTTATGCACTGTCAGATTTCAACAGAAACACAGGGAAAGGAAACTAGGGTCGAGTGGGCAGAGAAACGTTGGCCTGGAAAACAGCCTTAGGGGCCAGTTTCCATGGAAGGATTAAAGACAGACTCAGCTGCTCACATCCAGCCCGGGTTTGATCCTGCCACTGTCCCAAGCATTAGACCCACACTGTGCTTCAATCTGTCCTTACCTTAGCCTTGCCGGAGGGCTAATCATACCAATTTCCCAGGTGGAGCTATCTCAAAGGATGCCCACAACAATTTAAAAAGCCCCACTCCAGCCAGGCATGCTGTGCACGCCTGTAATGCCAGCATTCTGAGAAGCTGAGGCAGGAGGATAACAAGTCTGAGCCCAGTCTGAGCACCTTAGTGAGATCCTGACTCAGTAAAAAATGGGATATAGGCTGGGTTCAATCCCCAGCACCACAACGAGAAGAATTGGGGTGGGGGGAGCCATACTCTTTGCCTTCCCATCCAGGGCTCTTTTCAGGAAAACAGGAAGTAGGGCACAGTGTTGCACTGCTATAAGTCTAGCATTTGGGAGGCTGAGGCAGGAAGATTGCTGTGAATCTGAGGCCAGCCTAGGCTACATAGTAAATTCAAGGGCCAGGGACAGAGCTCAGTAGCACAGTGCCTGTCTGGCAAGCACAAAGTCCTGAGTTTGATTCCTGGTACAAAAAAAAAAAAAAGAAAAAGAAAGTAAAGTAAGTTTAAGATTAGTCTGAACTACATATGTAGTGAGACCTTGCTTCAAAAAACAAAAAGAAAGAAAGAAAGAAAAAATCTGATCTCCCTGTCCACCCCTACTCCCCACTCAGATTCCCCTCCAGACTCTAGGTGTTCCCCCTTGGCTCACTGCGACAGAGGCATGCTTGGCTACAGCTGGAAACTTCCTGCCTCCCGCTCCCCACCCCTAAAACACTCTGTGAGAAAGGAGATGCCCAGAACTTCAGGTCCAACATGAAGGATATTAGTAGGTGTTAGAAAAAATAGCCAAGTGTGAAATAAATTCCTGAACCTCCCGGGTATGCTGGAACCTTCGTTTCACCATCTGACAATCCCACAGCTAATAAATCAAAGTAGCCAGGGTTTGGATGACCAGAACGGAGCTGGAGCCAGCTTCGCATGGAGCTGCTGAGGGGCCTGTCAGGGACTGAGCCAGCACCTGCCCCTCCCCTACTGCCCTCTGAGCTCCCTGAGTTCTCCTGGACAGACCTAGAGTCAGGAAGGCCCCAGGAGGGATGCTCGCGACTGGCCACGGCATGACAGGCCAGCTGCAGGGTTCCCAGGAGAGCAGCCCCTCTCTGCACAAAGCCTCCTCCTGACACACGCCCCAGTCAGCCCAGCTCACCCTTCCCTGTCACTGGAAACCCTCTAAGTCCACCAGGCAGGGATTTTAGCCCATGGAGCAGAAGAGAGAGATCCATAAACTGACTTTTCTCTCATATCCTCTCTGCGCCACAGTATGCTGAGCCTAGCTCCTGAAGGCACATTTGCAGCCTGAATTCTTGGGCAGGGGTAACGAGGGTATAAATCCTACCAGGCTGGCTTGGCCCGCCCTGAACCTAAGCTGTGTAAATCCCAGGTTTGGGTCTAGCCTCACTTCTTTTTCCCCAGTAGTGTGAATTTTACCTAGGATCTTTGCCCTGAACTACCTCAGCCTTTTTTCTTTCTTTCTTTCTTTTTTTTAGACAGGATCTTACTGAGTTGCTAGGTTGCCCAGGCTGGGTTTAAACTTGAGATCCTCCTACCTCAGCCTCCCAGAGCGCTGGGATTACAGGTGTGTACCACTGCACCCGGCTTCTAATCTCATTCTTGCATCCTGAAAGGCTGGCTGAGGCTGTACAAGGAGAGAGGAAAGCAGGTGAGGGAGGAAAGGAGGGAAAGAAGAAAGAAGGAGAGAGAGGAAAGAAGAAAGGTACATGGTTTAGGGTTGGGACTGTACTCAGATGGGGCCTCAGTAATTATGAAAAACATTCATGCAGCAAATACTTATTGAGCACCTAGCTATGCTCAGCACGGTTACAGACTCAGAGGGACAGGCGGGCAAAAACAAAGTCCTGTTCTCAAGGTCCTTGAGTTTTTATATAACCTCCCAAGGAGGCAGGTGTTAAGATTCTAGAAGCAAGTGACAGAAGTGACAACTGGAATAGCTTCAGCAGAAATGGGGAGCACATTGATCTGAAGAGCTCAAATGTCAATCAGGCCTGCAAATCTCCAGAAGCGAGGGTCCTGCCTGCCTCAGGGCTCTGCTTCTTCCTCTGGATCAGCCACCTTTGCTCTCACTGAAGACCCCTCTGTCCATGACGCAGGGGACACCTGTCCTGTAAGCTTCAAACTCATGTCCAAAACAGAAAAGGGCTTTGCTTCCCTGCTCCAGATTCGAAAGTCCCAGGGAAGCATTATGATAGGCCAGGCAATGTCATGTGACCACCCCTTTGGACCAATCACCAAGGCCAAAAGAACTGGACCCATTAGAGCAGAAAGGAATTGGTATAGGGCAGATCAGAGTAACTGATGTACCCTGCATGTGGGTGTTGTTTAGTTTGTTCCTCAAATTAGCTGTGGAACAAAGGGCAAGAAGAGAGTGTAAGTACTGGGTCTTATTTTCCAGCTGGAAAACTGAGGTGTCCAGTGGTTTCTCCCATAACAATGTTACAGCTAAGTGGATCCCTCACCTGCTCCGACCCTGACCCTCTGTGGCCGGTTGATACCAAAGGAAAGTCAGTGGGGACTTAATTCCTGCTAGGATTAAAGGGAGAAAAGAGAAAGTGGATTTCAAGTATGTTTTGAGCAATTTCACCAAGATTGAAATGGCATTTTTTGGCACCTACCTCAGCATAAACCCACACAGAAAGAGCAAGAAGGTTGCTTAAATGAGAATCTCAAAACCCCGCACAATAGAATAGGAAAGGGTTTTAGCAATAATGTTATCCACCCAGGCAGAAATTAATGCAAAACTGGAAATAGGTTAATAAGAGCTACTATGTACTGAGTGCTGGAATCTCTCTATTAAGGGAACATTTATTCCCACCCCTGAATGTTTCTCTTGAGTACAGGGAGTAACCTCTCCACCTCCTGCTTCCCTGTCCACTTCCCCTCCCCAAGGAGGAGGACAGGCCCATCTGATTGGTGGATTTGGTAGAAGGAAGTGATGAGGCCTCTTCTGGTCCCTTCTGAGTACGCTCTGTTCACCTCAGCTGCCCGTAAAAAGGAAGCCTTCCTGCCTCTGCAGACCCAGCACCTCACATCTCTTTGTTGGTTGAGTTCTAGACCAACAAAGTGGGGAGGAGACAAGCAGAGTTTACTTATTGACTATCCAGAGTCCTCACAGCACTGATTATTACAGTTATCCAACACCCCTGTGATTAGGGCATTCCTGTTCTCATTTTAAAGATAAGAACATGGAGGTTACATGACCTGAGACCTCCCAGCTGGCCAGAGATTGAACCAGGACTCCGAACCAGAGCCTAAGCCCTAGATCTCTCTAGAACTCAGGCTTGGGGACTCCCAGTCCATGGTACTTGCATGATATACCTGGTCAATTCCCTTCTTGAGAGCACCTCAAAAAGGCTATCAGAAGCCACTACTGCCCTCTAGAAGCTTCAGTGGGAAACAGATACAGGACAGAATTCATAGTCAGAAAGGACTGAACGAGATGCTGTGTTTGATCATGTATAAAAACAGACTCCCAGCCAGGCCTATAGCCACATGCCTGTAATCCCAGCACTCTGAGAGGCTGAGGCAGGAGAATCACAAATTCATGCCTAGCCTGGGCAATTTAGGGTCTCTAAATTAAAAATAAAAAGGGCTGCAGATGTAGCTCAGTACAAAGGTTCTGATTTTACTTCTCAGTGTTGGTGAGGGGTGGGCCTTAAAAAATAAACTGTGTTCCTTGCAGAGTTAGTATAGGTTAGCATATGAGGGTCAATGTGAAAATATACACAAATTGATTAGGCCTGGGCACATAGCCAATGCCCAGTACATCCCAACAGTACAGTTTTCACCTGTCTGGCCTTGAATAAATTGCCTGACCTCTCTGGACATTGGCTCCTTCGTCGGCAACTGGTAAAATAACCAGCACCCAGTGAGGTTTGAGATAGGAAAGTCATATAGGACAGGCTCCGCAATAAGCTCCTAGCATGGATGAGAGATTGAGACCCCTCCCTCTACCCCACAGGAGCCCTAGCGAGTATGCCCAGACCCTCACCCCAAACTGGTGCTGGGGGAAGAAGAGAATTGGTGGGGGGCAAAACATTATGACTCTGGGCTATAGACTCAGGGTCATTCCCCACCCCAGACCAGGGACTCCAGCACAAGTCAGGATCTACACAAGGACTGGCCCCTATGTCCCCTGAGTTTCCTCAAATCAGGCATTAAGAAAGAACTGCATGAATGGCCATGGGGTGAGAGGAGCATGCAAGGGAGCGTGTTAGTTAGCTTTGTGTAGCGGCAGTATCGTAGCCAGTGAGGTTTATCCAAGGTGTGATTACTGCCAACCGAAAAGGAAGCATGTTAGTAAACCAGCTAGAGCCATGTGTACCTGCTGAGGGTCTAGACTTAACGGGCGTGAGGGACTGGCCACTGTCCTTGCCCACTGGAGCTTGCAGCCTGCTGAGTCAGAATATTAAGCAACATGGACAGGTGTATCAGGCAAAACCTTAGGGGCCTGGAAGGGAGTTTGGATGTAAGTCCAATGGGAAGCCATTAAAACATTCAAAGCAGGAAGCGCCAGGCATGATGTCGCACACCTGTAACCTCAGCACTTTGCACCTGCCTTGAGTTGGAGACCCTCACTCAAAGCAACAACATAACAGAAGTTCTAAGCAGGAAAAATCTGATCAGAGGACACTTGGGGTTTTGTTTGTTTGTTTCAGTTACTCTGACTGCAATGTGGAGAGGGGAGGGAGGTGGTGCCAATACAGAAGATACTCCCAGTATCAGAGCAATGACAGTGGTGACTAAGATTGGGGTGGAAGCCACAGAGATGGTGCAAGGCAGTTGGAGGTCAGGGTTGTGTTTTGGAGTTGGGATCTACACAGCTTTTGGGGGGAGCATCACACAGAGCTGGGATATATCCCCAGCCCCTTTTTATTTTTATGTTGTGAGAATATCTCACTAAATTGCACAGGCAAGACTGGAACTTGTAATCCTCCTGCCTTAGCCTCTCGAGTACCAGGATTACAGGCTGCATCACCAAACCTGCCTGGATCTACACAGTTTGATGTCAGATTGTGTGTGGAAGGTCAGGTGTCACGAATGATCTCCAAGCTTATGGCCTGGGTAGAGGTGGGGAGTTTTCCTGAGATGAGAAAAAGTCCAAGGTGCATTTGGGACACGGGGCCTCACGCATGCCCTAGAGTTGCACCAGTGTAAGAGCCAGGGCAGCAGGGTGCCAGTCAGTGAAGGGCAGATGAATCAAGGAGGGACAGGCAGGTAAGAGGGTTCCATCTCTGGAGCCCAGGGATGGGCCTGTGCAAGATCTGGGAGGTCAGGCCCTCTAATGTGATGGACCAGGCCCCTCTTACCCCCATCCCATGCCTCCCAGGTCCTGGAGAGATCTGGAGCCTTGGGGGCAGTTCTAGCCCAGCAGGGTGCATTCAGCAACTTCAGGGTTGGGGTGAGCAAAGGCATCGGCAGGAAGTGGACAGAGGTGGCCAAGAGTCACCCCAGGGAAGAGGCAAGGGGCACTGAAGTGTGGCCTGGAAGCCCCTTCCTTGGCCTGTTTGCACAGCTGCCCAGGCTGGGCCAGGCAGAGGACAGAATGAGTCACTGGCTTTGAGGTCCTTGTCCCCACTTCCACGGGAGCACAACAGCCTCAAGGTGTGGAACCAGGTGATTTGTCCCAGCCCTGCAACCCTCCTCCTCGCTCCCCTGTCCTCTGTGAACACCCAAGCTTCTCATGAGTCTAGATACCTTCCCTCCCTCCCAGCCAACTCCCCAAGTCCAGATCTGTGTCCCCTCCTTCCTTTGACTTTGCTGTCTCCATCCTCCATCATGTCTGAAATAGGGTCACCCTTTGCCACCCTTCTCCTGGGACAGTGAGCAGTTGGAGGACAGAGCCAGTGTCCCAGGCGATTCTGCCACCCTCCCAGCATCTCATCCTGCCTACACTAGGTACTTAATCAATGCTGGGTGGATTGAATTAAAAGGTGCTTAATTCATGTTTCTCAAACAATGAGCAAAAACAAGAGTCTTGCCAGGTGTGGAAGTGCATGCCTGTAATCCCAGCACTTGGGAGGCTGAGGCAGGAGGATCATGGTGAGTTCGAAGTCAGGCTGAACTACTTAGCGAGACCCTGTCTCAAAAAAAAAAAAAAAAAAAGAACAAGAATCTTCTCTTCCCTCCCTCGGTCCCTCTCTCTTTCCCTCTGTCTGTCTCAAGCTTCCCATCAGTCTCATCCAGGCCCCTGTGAAAGGCGCTGAGGCGCTGAGGCGCAGGAGGCAGGTAGTTTCTCTGAGAGACCCGCCCCAGCTCTGGGTGGTAAAGGGTATTTTACCTCACCCAGTTTCAGATGTGCAAAACACACGAAGCAGCCTGGCCTGCCTCAACCCCCAAACCTCTCTTGGACTGGCTAGAAATGAGGGCAGGTGCTCAAGAGGTGGCAAGGGCCACATCACTCCCTCCCTTGCATTATCTCAGGAATCTCTGCAACAGCTCCATGGCAGGGACTTGACTCCCCACTTCATGGTTTGAGAGATGGATTCTGAAGGTCAAGACTTCACAAGGGCACTCACTACATGATGGGCTGGCTTGACCTCAGCATCTCTATTCCTGGCCTCTTTGTCCTCTCTGGAAGCCCGTCCCAAGTGGCCACTTAGAGAGATTATAGCCAGAAGCTCCTGGTGGAATCTCTCCCACAACCAGGACTTGGTCCTCAGGTCCTGGACACAGCCCCAAAGCACACAGAAAGCTCCCCTCTGTGACATCGGCTGACCTCATGGAGCCAAAGGCACACTGTCTTGCCTGGTAAAGAAAGATGTAACCCTCACAGCTATGCAAGCAACCGTTTACCCGCTGGGCTTCCTGTTAGGGTTTTCTTCCTTCCCCCCAGGGGTGTCTCTTATCTTACTGTTCTTAGGGGCTTTTGTGCTGGGCTGTTTACCATTTGGTGACAGTTGGTGCCAGAACTGTTCTCTTGGGAAAATGGAGAAGAAAAGCAAGAGCAGGTGGGCTCCACAGCCAGCAAAGTCCAGACTGGCTGGGACACGCAGGCTGTGAGCGGTCAATAACCAAGGCTACAGCCTGCTTTGTCAGCTCCCTGGTCTGGGGTGCCGCTTCTCCCTGCCTCCAGTCACCTGTCCACCAGAGGAAGGGACACCTGCCTCCTGCCTGGGGTTGGGGTGGCCTCCTGTAGGCCAGCCGGCTTCTCTGCTCGTCTCCCTGGGCCTGCCCAGGACCCAGGTTCAAGGCCAACCCAGATCTGTCCAAGTCTGACCCTCTGTCTGAATTTCCCCAGTGAGGGTAGCAGCATATGAGTAACGGGTGCAGGGAATAAACAGAGGACCCCACAGGAGACATCCTCCCCTACAACTTCGGTGGAAACAGAACCGCAGGCTGGGCTGACTAGAGAATGAAAGAGACAGCCCTTCCTCTGTTACCGAGAAGGAGGAATCCCACATCTAGGTAGAGAGCCAGCTCTGAGGTTCCCTGGCCTTGTGAGGAGCCACTGAAACACTCAGGAGTGATCCAGATGGACTCCAACGACCCCACAGAAACCTTCTGACCCAGCTCCTGGGGAGCTGAAGGGAAGTGAGCACCTGAGAGTCGGTGGGGCCTCCTAGACACTGCTTCCAGTCATGGCTCACAGAGGGCCAGAGGATCTGAAACGGGACACTTTTGTGGAGAAGATCCAAGAGACCCCAGGGCAGCCAGTCAGGGTGGCCCTGGCAGGACGTGCTGGAGGAAAGAGGAGGGACAGCTAAGGATTCAGGGACTGAGCTGGGCACCATGGCCGCACACCTGTGATCCCAGCACTCTGGAAGGCCGAGGCAGGAGAATAGAAAGTTTGAGCTTAGCCTGGACGACTTAGGGACTTAATGAGACCCTGTCTCAAAATTTAAAATTAAAAAGGGAGCTGGGGATGTGGCTCTGTGAAAAGATTTCAGGTTCAGTCTCGAGTACCGTTAAAAAAAAAGTGACGGGGTTGCGAGAGAGAGGCTGCCCATTGAAGAGATGGGGCCACCTGCGGAACCCCCAGGGAAAGCAGAAGAGGGGCCCTTGAGAAGGGACCTCCAGGAAGGTGCAGTGGGCCTTGCGCAGGAGTCCAGCGCCCAGCTGGAGGGCGAAACTTGCCCTGCAATGTAGAGGGGGCTGGGCATGTAAGGACAGGGCCCCGGCCACCCTGGGGACACCAGGAGCACTCCGATCTCCACCTATGTGCGCCCCCACCCCAGATCAGGGCCAGGTACAGAATCGCAAGTGACCAGAAGAAACTCAGAATATCCCCCACTACAAGAGTCCTTCAACCCAGCCCACGTCGTTGTTCAAGTGGGGAAACTGAGGCTCGCGGAGCCCTCTCCCATCTCCTGGCGTCCCGGCTCCGCGCGCGCCGGGCAGGGGGCGCCCTTCCCCGCCGCCCGGGCCTCGCCGCTCGCCGGCCGGGGTCCCCCAGGAAAGCTTGCAAAGCGCCCCTCCTTCTGCGCCCGCAGCCAGCCGCGGGTCCCCAGGTGACCCTCGCACAAATGTGTTACAGATGCGTCGTCTTCCAGAGCGGCTACCGCTGCTCGGCTTGGTCGCTCCGCGCGGCTCCGAGGTACCGCTTTCCCAGAGCAATCCAGCCCGCGTTTTCTATCCCGCCCGCCAACTTTTTCAAGCTGTAGTTATTTGATAATGATTTTTTTAAACCTCTCCCAATAATTGTTATGCTCCCCGCCCGCTGCAGCTCAGGTGATGGGCTCGGACGGCAGACGTCGCCTCCCCCACCCCACCCCCGCCCGCGCTGACCCGGCCCAAGGGTGAGGAGCCGCCGTTTTGCAGAGCCAGGCTGAGCGCCCCTGGGGATTGGGCGGCCTCCCAGGAGAATGCTGCAACCCCTCTCCTCCGCAACCTAGGCCACTCCCCTCCAAGTTCACTGCTGGGGCCTGACCGTGGGAATTGAGAAGGAGCCCCCAGCATAGTGCTTGACACTGCAGACATGTATTAGGCACCTACCGTATTCGCAGCCTCTCTCCCAAGATGAAGTGCACCCCTATCCTTTGCCCTCTTCAGAGACCCCTGTCCTTTCCCCAGGCCCTGTAAGGTCATGGCCAGCCTCCAGGGCTTCTACATCCACAGGGCTTGGGAACCTGGGCCATTAAGTCAGGGTAGACAGGGTCCCAGCCCAGACTTCTGGTTCTCCAAAGCCACCTGAGCAGGTGGCCCAGTGCCAGCTCCTGTCATAAGCACTAAATCCTATTTGGAGTCCCCCAGCCCAGGTAAGCTCCTGCCTCCCAGCCCCATGTCACATCTGTTTCAGATACTCAGCCACAAGTGGTTTGCTAAGAGTCCTTTGCTGGGAGAAGAAAGTCCTCGGGTGGGTCTGGCTGAGTTATCCAGGCTGGCCTCAAACTCTCAGTCCTCCTGCCTCAGCCTCCCAAGGCACTGGGATTACAAGTACATTTCTCTGGGCCCAGCTAAAAAGCTGTTTTAATTTTAGCAGATATATAAGCTTTAGGGTTTAATATCCTTTTTTACTTCAGATTATCTGTGTTTGGGACACATGACCTGTTCCATGTGGGGTCTGCACACGGCCCAAGTCAGGGCTCCTTCCTCCAGGAAACCTTCCTGGCTGTGCAGGCTGGGTCAGGTCTTCTCTGCCCCACCTCCCACAGCCCTTGGGCTCTCCACCCCACTCCTCACACGCACAGCTTGGAGGGGTCAGTTTGCCTGTCCCTCTCTCACCATGAGCCCCTGCAGGCAGGAATTAGGTCTCATTCCTCCATTTGTCCCCAGTATTGCAAGATGTCTGGAGCAATCCACCTATCTGAGCCAGGGTAACAGTGGCTACCAGAGGGTGTCACCTCCAGCACCAGCTGGGGCCCCAGACCTTGAGGGGATACTGTATCCTTATAAATGGCCCTTTTACAAGCCTGACCCCCCACACACACACCAGGGGTTCTGGGACTCCCCTTGTGGGCCTGGGAGAAACACTCCCTTCCCTAGGCCCAGCCACTGGCGGAGGGGAGGGGTCCCCACAGCCTGGAGGAGGGATAGATGAAGGCTGGAGGCCCCTGTCTGTGCTGAGCAGGATTTATCCCCGTGTGGGGCGGTCTGGGGCTCCGGGGCCCTACATCATCATTAGTTCCATCAAAGAGGCGGCCATGATCTGAGTGGAAGATGCATGGCATCCAGATTGAAAACAGCCCAGTGGGCCAAGGGGCAGGAGCCAGGCGGGGAGAGGGTTCAGGCTGCCCTGGGAGCTAGCGCGCTGGAGAAGTCCCACCGACACTCACAGGAAGACAGGAGGAGGAGGGCAGAGGAAACGTTCCCCTTGGGCTCCAGGGAAGAGCAAGGCAGATGGCACCGCACCAAGTCTGTGAGGCCGGACCACCTCCCCCAGGAGGCTGGAGCAGTGGCCAACACTGCTCCCTATGCAAGGGCCCTCTGGGGGTGTCTGGCCCTCCTGCAGCCCTGTGTGGGCCCCGTCTCACCAGCCACAGCACCCAGGGAAAAAATACTGCCTTGGCTTCACAGATGGGGAAACCAGACGTTGGCCAGGAGAACTGGCACCCAAGGTCCCCCAGAGTACCTGGAAGAGGTGGGATTCCAGCTGTTTCCAGGGTTCCAGGGCTTCATCAGGCTCTGGAAAGACAGAGTAAGGGGCTACTGAGCTGGTAAGATTCTCTGTCCTCACAGGACCCCTTAGCCCTCAAGACACACACACACACACACACACACACACACACACACACACAGAAGGCCTTGTGATTTTAAATGCCAGGTTTAAAACAGAGATAGAGAAACAAATGGGAAATGGTGATCCTAGCAGGCAGAAAAGGATTTTAAATGGAACCTTCAACTATAAAAAACGAATTTGGGCTGGTCATGGATGGCGCACACCTGTATGTAATCCCAGCACTTGGAAAGCTGAGGCAGGAGGACTGCCACAAATTTGAGACAACAGCATGGGCTACATGGTGAGTTCAGGGTCACCCTGAATCATACAGTGAGTCTCAGAAAATGAAAATAAATAAAAACAAAATAACACCAAATTCGGGAACTGGGGTGTAGCTCAGTGGTAAAGTGCTTGCTTAGTATTTGTGAAGTCCTGGGCTCTATCCTTGCAACAGCAACCAAAAATCAGTACTGGGAGTTGAACCCAGGGCCTTTGCACTGTCTTACATCCCCAGCTCCTTTTAAATTTAATACTTATGTGTTTATGTATTTATTTAGAGACGGGATCTCCCTAAGTTGCTAAATTGCCCAGTATGGCTCCACCTGTGATCCTCCTGCCTCAGCCTCCCAGAGAGGTGGAATTACAGGTGTGTGGCCCACTAAAAAACATTTGAAAACACCTTCCCAACCCCACTTTCCAGAACTCCCTCCTGGTGATGTTCCCTCTCCCTGACCCCCACCTGGCACCCACACTGCCCAACAAGCCCCTCTCCCAGTGGACAGAGGGCAACTGTAGCACAGTTCCTAATGGGGGCCACCTGGGCAGAGTTCCTGTCCCTCCCTGCTGGGAAGAGAGGCTCAACTTGGTGAGGCCTGCATCTCCAGTGGGCTGAGGGGTCCTCTGATGAGCCCCAGGAGCCCAGGAGGCCCTGATAATGCTGGCAAGGTGTATGGTGATTCTTTAGTGGTTGGGAAAGCCAGGGAAAGACTCTGGGAGCCAAGGAACAAGGAGGGGACAAAGATGAGAGACAGGACATCTGCCCAAGGGCCTCTGAGACTTTATTTCTAAAAGTGAAAATGGGAGCCAAGCATCCTGGTGTATACCCCATAATTCCAGCACTCTGGGAGGCTGAGGCAGGAGGATCTCAAGTTTGAACTCAACCTGGGCAACTCAATAACTTAGCAGGACCCTGTCCAAAAATATAAAAAAATAAAAAGGGCTCAGTGCCATGAGACATCATGTAGCCATGACACATTGCTTGTGGATTTGTGTCATCGACACAAGAGATGTGCTGTCAGGATGACATGGGGATTAGGCAAGGTAACTTACTTACATGAAGGATTTATCACAACACATTATAAACACTCAAAAACTGGAAACTGGCTGCTGTGTGACAAAACAGAAATGAGAACTATGTATGTTATATATAATGATTGTGAATTTGTAAATAACAACAAAAGCATGAGAAAGGTAGCAAGGAAATATAACAAAACGTCTCTGCACTGTGGAGTTATTGGACATTTGCTGTTTCACCATCCTGCGTTGTCCAATGTTACTATGAGTGGATATATAGTTTTTAATCAGTGAAAAACAAAATTTTGGTACTGGGGATTGAGGCCTTCATATTCAGCTTTAAATTTCTTTTCTTTTAAAATAGGTTCTTGCTAAGCCACTAAGTTGTCCAGGCTGGGCTTGAATTTCAGATCCTCCTGCCTCAGCCTTTAACCCTAGAGAGCTAGGGTTACAGGCCACTATGCCCAGCTCCCAATATTTATTATAAAAATTTCCAAATTTACAGCGGAGTTAAAAATAATGCTGCAACGAATAGCTATATACCTCTTCCTAGATTCTACCATTAACATTTCATTACATCTCATCACATATCCATCCATCTATTCAGCCATAAATCCATCTTATGTTTTATAATGGCATTTTAAAGTAAATTGCAGAGAGCAGTATACCCTCTCCTAAATACTTCAATGTGCATGCCCGAAAAAATAGTTTTTAATAGTTACATAGAGGACTGGGGCTGCCCTTGGTCCCAAGCAAAGCACCTCCCTGTCTCCTGGCAGCAGGCTGGTCCCGCAGGGCTGAGCCTGAGCTGGGGGTGTCCTGTCTTCTGGCTCTACCTCTATCCCTGTGCCCAGTGCCCTCGGCTTCTCCCTACCTGAAGTGGGGAGGCGAGTAAGCCTCTGGGGACCCTGCTGAAGGAGACGGGAGCCTGAGCATGGGGTTGTGCATTTCAGTTTGAACACTTGGGGTCGACAGAGGTCTCCAAGAGAGGCATCACCCAGGGACCACCTCCTCTGGCGGAGCCTCTCCACACTTCTTGCAGCGCGCAGCTGGGACTCCGCCGTGCCTCCGTTTCTTCAACTCTAAAATGAGAGTAAAATAACACAGTCATGCAGCAGTTAGCGATGGGCACACGTTTGGGGAAATGCATCATTTGGCAATTACATGCGTTGTCAAACACACCCTGTGCTGTGCTACAAGGTCACCACGGCTACAGTGTCACCAGGTGGGAGGAAACTCCAGTTCCGTTATAGTCTCCTGCGAGCATTGTCCTGTATTTGATCCATCTAGGTGAAAATATTGATATGTCGCATGTGACTGTACTGTCCTGGGGGTCAGAGCACATGTCAACGAGGTGACCGATTGAAAACCATCTTGTGGGCCTCAAGTCCAAAATATGGGACCTTATTATCAGAAGTTCCAACCTGGATCCTAACTTCCAATATACTTGCTTTCCTGGAGCTTCTGTTTCCCCAGTCTTACAGAGCTGCCAGTCAAAATACAGAATAAGTTTTTAGTATAATTATGTCCCAGATATTGTATGGGACACATACTAAAAAAAAGTAATTGTTTGTCTAAAATTCAAATTTAACTGAGTAGCCTCATTTTTTGTTTTTGTTTTTGTGGTATTGCAGATTGAACACAGGTCCTTCACATTGTACTATATCCTTAGCCCCCTTTTTTTTTTTAATTTGAAAGTGTCTTGCTAAGTTGCTTAGGCTAGACTTGAACTTGCAGTCAACCTTCCTCAGCCTCCTAGTATACTGAGATCCCAGGTGTGGATCACCACGTGGGTTATTCTGTATTTTACTTGCTAAATCTGACAACTGTATCCTCGAGAAGTGAATAAGTTTGATAAATTCCTTGTCACCCCTGAGAGGCTGGCCTGGTTTCCTTATTTTACCTTCGCACCTGAGCTCCCAGGTCCTCAAATCTAGCCACCTGGTTCCTGATGGAAAAGATGGGTCGGGGGGAGGATCACACTAGAAGGCGGGGACCCAAAATACGGAGCTTCTGCAAGAGACACCGGCAGGTCCCAGCCAGGCTTTGGCCGCCTTGGGTCTCTGGCTGACCAGTTCTGCCTGTCTGCAGCCTCCCAGCAACTCGCTTTCACCATCTACTCCCTCACTCATTCATCCGTTCATCTTTTCGTGCAGTGGAACTGCATTTGCCTAAGGAGCAGAGGGTGAATGTTTACTTAACGTTTACTTCCACACAGGATGATGATTACCCTCTCCTGGGAGACACCTAAGAGAAGGGGCAAGATGTTTCCGGAGAGTGATCTTCCAAAAGCTCTACATCCTTTTTAAGAACCCTGGAATGTTTTCACAAAATAACAGGTTATTTCTACTGTGTCACCACGATCATACCATGTTCTCTAGAAACTGAGGCAGCCACTTTGGGGAGCTGGGAGCTCAGGATTGAAGGTAAGATATGGAACCCGGGTCCCCCCAAGACCAGCTCCTCACAAGTGAGGCACAAGCCGCAAAGCCCACCCACCTCCCCCACGGCGTCCCAAAGCTCTCCAAGCACCCTGAGCTGCTGCACTTCCCTGGCTTTCATATCAGCGCTGTCACACCAACGCTACCAGGTGTGACACAAGGTCAAATGGGAGCCTCCTGACCTGCCACCAGGCCTGGCCAAGTCTGGACCAAACACAAGAGTGGAGAGGTAGCACTGCAGGGCAGTGGCCTTGAACCAGCAGCTAACACCAGTGATAACCGCAGAGACGGAGCTCAGGGCGGTTCTGATAAACACAAATTCTAGGGCCTTTCTGACAGAAGGTCAGCAAGTTTATCCCATATGCCTGACCATTACTCTATTTCTGTGTTTAGACAGTGAGTCCTTCCCACCCATTTCTTCTTTTCTGTTTTTCAAAATGCTAGGGCATGAACTCAGGGCACAGTGCTCTAGCATGTATCTCTAGCCTTAAACAATGATTTCTAAATGTTCAGCAGTGCCCCTTCTCCATGGGTTCAGTTCCTATGGTTTGAGCCACATGTGGCCAACCACGGCCTGAAAAATACTAACAGAAATGTTTTTCTTCTTCAGCTCCTAGGGATGGAACCCAAAGCCTTTGCACTAAGCTATATCTCCAGCCTTTTTCTATTTATTTTGAACAGAGTCTCAAGTTGCCTTTAACCTGAGTCCCTTCTGCCTCAGACTCTTAGAATCCCGGGATTACAGGTATGTACCACAACACCCAGCTTAATGTATAAATTTTCAGTACATTGCTATAGTTATTCTACTATTAATTGTTGTTAATCACCTATTGTGCTTAATGTATCAACATCATAAGGACAGTGTCTATGTACAGGAAAAAATATAACATATCTAGGGTTCAGTACTGTCTGAGCCCGTGGGCACTCACTGAGTATCTTGGAACCATATCTCCATAGATAAGGGGAAATCACAGTACTTTCTCTCACTGCAATTATTTTCCGAAATGTGTGCATTTAATTTAATAATGTAGCCACTAAACCTTCACAGGTCAGGTATTGTTGGGTACTGTCTAAGAAGCAGGGGAAAATTCACCCTCTGAATGTGCATAATCTTCTCCTCCCCAGCTGTGAAACACACTCACATCCTGCCCCATGCAGAAATTTTCTCCTCTGAAGGGAAAGTTTCTGTTGTTACTTGCAACCCCCAGGATTACTAAAAAGTATGTTTCCTTTGCTTTTTGCCAAATGGTTTTTGAAATAGTCATCATTTCTGTGAGATGATGAGCAGTGAAAGATTACTTGTACTTTTGAAAGCAAAGAAGGCATGTCTATGTTTTCACTTTGAAGCACATCAGGAAGAAAAAAAACCCTGCCTATAACACTTAGCATGTGTAAAGGGATTCTCCATTCATGAGCCGTCCGTGTGTCTGATGCTCATTTAATTCTCCTTCCAAAGTTTCAGTTGTGGCTGGAAGCTGCTCAACACAGCAGAAAAGGCCTGGTGATGTATGGCCCAACGAGTTTTGAGCTGTCTGTCTACAGCGTCCTGTGTGTTGCTCCGCCACTCCTGTTACACATGTTTGAGACATCGCCAGCCTTTTCACAGATGAATGGATAGCACAGAACAAAGAATTGAAAGCAGCTAAGCACATTGCAGATTTTTCATATTTCTACAAAGGACTCCACAGCACAAAGTGCGAATGATCCGCCTGGATCGCTCTGCTTCTCTTGCCTGCCCCCCACCCCACAACCTCCCTCCCATTTGTCCAGCCTGAGTTTACAGATCTGGCTACTGTGGGGTGGTTTCCACTTTGATTGGTGGCAGTGACGTTTTTACACCATATATAAGTGGATCTTGGTTTTTTTTCACGACCAGCAAAATCCAAGAATATATATATGTATATATATATATGTATATATATATATGTGTGTGTGTGTGTGTGTGTATATATATATATATATATATATATATATATATATATATAACTGAGGTTTTTATATATATAGTGACTGAAGTTTTCTTGCTCAGACCAGAGGTTTTTTCATGGTCCAACTCACCCTGTCCCATGTTACGATTTGCCTGTTTTCTTTTTTTTTTTTTTTTTTTTGCGGTACTGGGGTTTGAACTCAGGACCTTGTGCTTGCGAGGCAGGCACTTATTCCGCTGAGCTATATCCCCAGCCCCACCCTGTCCCATGTTATTGAATCAGCGAGCACTCATTTCATCTCCCATGCTCCGCGATGGCTGGGGTTTTATATTTCCGGTGATTTCCTTTTGAATTTGCTAATTTCTTTAGACAGCAACAGATTCAGAAGTTAGAATCACCTTTCCTTTATGTCTTTCAGTAACACCCTCTGAATTGCCTTTATTCACAGATGAAATAGACTTGTCGTGACTTCTTAATGATAAACACTGTTTTCTAAGAAGTAAAATATGTTTAACTCTGAATTTCAGGTATGTTCTCATTTCCTCAAGCTGTTATGAGTGAGTAGATAATTTGTAAGTGACAGTTTCACTAGGAAATCAATATTCTCTCCCAAATGCAATGATTTCAGGTGTGTTTTACCCTTTTTGAATTTTCAAAATTTTTACAGGGATTTTTTTTTCCTCCCTCCATAATAGAAAGTTCTTGCGCTATGTAGATGATTCTTGTCTGCAAAACCTTAGCACAAATAATGGGGGAGCAAGCTTCTTTACCCCTTTTCCTCCCCTTGCAAATCTAAAACCAAGAACCCTTGTCATTTTTAAATAGGCTTTAAACTCTTAGCAGGGTAAAAATGAATTTCAAGCCAGGTATGGTGGTGCATACCTATAATCCTAGCTACTCAGGAGGCTGAGGCAGAAGGATACAAAGTTTGAGCCCAGCCTGGGCAACTTAATGAAACTCTGTTTTAAAAGAAAACAAAAGAAAGAGCTGGGGATGTAGCTCAGTGGTAGAGTACTTACCTAGAATGAGCAAGGCTCTGGATTTCATCTCTAGCAAATAAATAAATAAAATGTCAGCTTACTTATCACAAGTTTCAAACTATGTGTGACATCCTAGCTTGAAATTAAGCATATTATTTTCTGTATCTATATTAGCACACAGAAAGTTCCCTCTGGGAGGATGAGGCAGGAAGATTGAAAATTCACACCCAGCTTAGGCAATTTAGCAAGAGTTTGTCTCAAAAATGGAAATAAAAAAGAGCTTGGGATATAGCTCTGTGCAAAGGTCCTGAGTTCAATTCCCACTACTTTCATCCATCCATCCATCCATCCATCCACCCATTCATCCATCCATCTATCCATCCAACACACAAGCATTTTTGGTATGCCTAAGCATGAGGCCAATACTGTGAGGGTCAGACTGCTCTGAAATCAAAGTCCTCCCACACTGCCACTGCAGGGAAAAATTTCAGACCTGCTGAGAAGAAATTGTAGAAATATGAACACAGCCTTTGATTTTCACATCTTTTTCCAATAATCACATCAGGAAAGAAATCATAGCTGACCATAACTAATATATCCAGTCACTGCAGGCGAGGAAGGCATCTGTCTTCTCACCAACACCAAGGTGGGCCCTCATTAATGGGAGCAAGGGGCTTATGGGCTGAGCAGGCTGAGGATCAGTGCTAAACTCAGGGCCTTGCGCATAGTAGGTAAGGGCTTTTACCCTGAGCTTCATCTCAGCCCAGGCCTTTTTTGAGACAGGGGCTTGCTAAGTTTTTCAGGCTGGTCTCATCCTCCTGGCTAGCTAAGATCACAGACATGCGCTATCATGTGGGTTGTTTTTGTATGTCTGTGTGTTTCCCCCCCCCCCCCCGGCACTGGGGATTGAACCCAGGATCTTTGCGCTAAGCTACATCTCAGCCCCTTTTTACTTACGTTTTGAGACAAGATCTTTTTTGAGGGGTTGAGATAGGATCTTGTTATATATGTATGTAGTTCAGGATGGCCTTGAACTCACAAGGTAGCCCAATCTGGCCTTCAGCTTGTGGCAATCCTGCTGCTTCACCCTGCCAAATGCTGGGATTACAGGCATAGGCCACTAAGCTGAGCTGTGATAGGGTGTTTCTTAGATTGCCCAGGCTAGGCTCAAACTTGCAGTCCTTCTGCCTCAGCCTCAGGCTGGGCTCAAATTTGCAATCCTCTGGCCTCAGCCTCAGGCTGGGCCTAAACTTGCAGTCCTCCTGCCTCAGCCTTCCAGAGTGCTGGAATTACAGACATGCATGGCTTCCCCCAGCTGAGAGCTCAGGATTCTGAGTTTTTCACTCTCCAAATCCCATGTATGCCTGGTCCGCTTGTCACCACAGTATGTCTAGGCTCCCCAGTGCAGTGTAGTACAGTGGTTAGAGGCTCCAGCACTGCAGCCAGACTGCTCAGGTCCAGACCCTGGAAATGCCAGTCAATTGGACCAAGCTGCTAAAATTCACCATGCTTCCATTCCCACAGTTGAAAAACTGAGAATAATAAAAATATGTACCTTGTGGGCTGTTGTGAGGGCTGAGATTTAACACACTCCAAAGCCTGGAACTTAGCCTAGAACACAGTGAGCAGCTAATAAATATTCGGTCTTATTGATGATTTGGTATCTTTGCTCTTACTGCTTCTTCTACCTGCCTGCTGCCCCCTCTTCTCACCTTCGAACTCCTATTCATCCTGCAAAACAAAACCGAAGTCCAGCTGCGGCGCCTTCTATGGCTGCTTGGCGTTCCCTCCGCCTCCATCCTGGCACATATTACCGTGAGCTCTGAGTCCACTTGCTCCTCTGCATCCTCAACTAGACGATGTCTTCTTTACCCTTCCCCAGGGCCTACAGGGCCAGTTCGATACATGAATGAACACACTTTCAGACAGGGTACCAGTTAAGAATTTCACCTATTACCATCTTTGGGGATAAACACAAAACCACGTTATAAAGAAGAAACCCGGTTTCTCTTTATGTGATCCTCCTTGGAACCATAAAAGACTATTATACTGTATTAACGTTTCCAGAAAAGAAGAACATTTGAACTGAACAAAAGGTTGGACTTTTTTCCCTCTGTATCAAAGAGATAATAAAAAGGAAAACCTTTTTTGTTTAATTAGTCATTATGATCAAGTATCTATGGAAACAACTGGATGATCAGGCTCAAAATAGATAATCATCTCTCCCGTTAACAATGCAGAATCAACAGGAAAGTCGCAACTGCTGAGAACTCTGCTCCTCTGTGCCTCCAACAAGCGCTTCTTGACCTTGTGCAGAGGAGTGGCGTACGTGGTGTGCGTGGTGTGCGTGGTGTGCATGGTGTGTGTGGCATGCGTGGTGTGCGTGGCGTGCTGAGCACAAAACAAAACCCACGTCAACAGGGCCCACAGGTGTGGGCTGGGGATATAGCTCAGTGGAATAAGCGCTTGCCTAGCAAGCGCAGGGTCCTGAGTTCGATCCCCAGTACCGCCAAAAAAAAAAAAAAACAGGGCCCACAGGTGAACAGGCACGTTCAACACAGGGTGAAGACTGAGCGGCAGGCCGAGGAGAGGAGGTAGCAGAAGAGAATGTGGCTAAGGTCTGGAGGAGGTTGGCCTGGGGAGGGGGTCATCAACACAAAGGGGCACAACTTTGGGGGGCAGTGGAAAGTTCCAGAACTCAACCTGGCTTGTTGGTGCACACCTGTAATCCCTGTAATTTAGGGGAAATGTAATTCCCAACCTGCAAGATGTCTGAAACGCTGAGTTTGTGTTCTCTAAAATCGAGGGATGAATTGTAGGAACACTGGAGGTTAAGAGTAGGAAGAATTGGGGCCAGAATCTAACTCAGTGGCACAAGTGCCTGCCTGGCAAGTGCAAGGTCCTGAATTCGATTCCCTGCACACACACACACACACACACACACACACACAAAGAGTAGGAAGCATTTATAGAGAGAAAGAAAGCTTCTAAGAGGTACAGAAGGGGGCCGGCAAAGTGGGTTGCCCATGAACCCCACTTCTCAAGAATGTTTATTGAGCAAAGCCACAAGGGGAGGGTAAAATTGATTAAATGGGGATCCAGTGAGGAAGCAAGTCATGTAGGAAGCACACATAGGAGGGAAAAGGACTTTCTGCAAGGGGTGGGTTCAGTCCTTCACCCCAAGGTGACTGATGCCTATTTAGACTATTAGTCAACTGCTGTTCATCCCTAGGGGAAGTACATGAGAGACTTTTCTCTTGAAGTCTTGAAGTCTGACCTTCAGTGAATGCCCCTCCAGCCAGAGCTGTCTTCTGCATTGACCTCTTGAGGGCCCGATCCTGTCTGACGGCCTATAATATTTCTACCTAACTTAGCTATCTATAATACCAGCACTCTGGGAGGCTGAGGCAGAAGATCCCAAGTTCAAGCACAGCCTGGGCAACTCAGCAACCCTACTGAGAACATGCCTCAAAATAAAAGATAAAAAGGGCTGGGGATGTTAATTTTTCTTTAATGTCAGAGCTTGTTAGAAACACAGATTCAAGCTGGACGTGGTGGCACACAGCTATAATCCCAGCACTTGGGAGACTGAGGCAGGAGGATTGTTTTGAGTTCGAGGCCAGCCTGGGCTACAAAGTGAGTTCAAGACCCACCTGAACTTCATAGTGAGACCCTGTCTCAAAAAGACCAATAGAAAGAAAGAAAGAAAGAAAGAAAGAGAGGTTCTTAGATCCCAGACCTATTCAAGAAGCCCGAGCATGTTTTTAAGATTCCCGAAACTTAAAGTTTGAGAGCCACTCATTGAAAGGGCCCAAGATGGTCCTGGAAGTGAAATGCACAGAGCTGAGAAGACTGAAGATCACGGACAGGGCAAAGGAAGGCATCCAGGGCCCCAACTTTATCCTGGTCATTTTTCCAGTGAACACCAACCTACTAGCAGGTGTGGTGGCTCACGCCTGTAATCCCAGCACTATGGGAAGCTGTGGCAGGAAGATGGCATATTCTAGTCAGGCGTGGGTGACTCAGTGACTTAGTGAGATCCTGTCTCAAAATTTAAAAATACAAAAGGGCTGACTGAGAATGTAGTTCAGTATCAATGCAGTGGGTTCAATCCTTATTACTGAAAAACAAAACAAAACCAGAAATCCTGGTCGTGGCACCATGCAATCACTGGGGCTTTCCTGTAATGTGTCTTCATGCTTATGTGAGTCTGATTTTAACCCTGTTAGAGTCCTGCAGGATTACAACAGGCCTTTTGTCATTCTACACAGTAAGCATCCACTTGGAGCATTGGGACCTCCTCAGCTGCCCAGCCAGGTGGCCTCACACTGTGCTCCGAAAGGCCCCCTTAGCAGGCCTGGGAGGGCAGGCTCAGTAGTTTTCATTAGATGCCATAAGTTCTTTGAGGAGCAGGGACCACCCTGGTTTGGGGCAGAGCTGGGACAAGTCCTGGCTTGCCAGATTTCCAGGAATCCTGGGGCAGCTCCCTGCATCACCCATGAGATGGAGGAGCCTTGCACATTAGGAAGTCAGGGAGGGCTTTGGGCCAGCCATGGTGCCCACTGTGAGGGCTGTCCATGAAGCAGCTAGAACCAGGGAGAGTGAGGAGCCAAGTCTACATGAGGTGCAGCCACCTCTGTAGTGCTGGCCAGCAGGAATCTTATGTCCAGCCTCTTGCTTCCTGCTCCCAACCCTACACCACAGGCCCTGGGCTGCCTGCAGGTTGCAAACTGGCCACTGTTGGAACTCAGGTTAACTCTTTATGGGAGGGAGGGAGGGAAAGAGAGGGAGAGAGGGAAGGGGGAAGGAGAGGGAGAGGGAGAGGAAGGGGGAGGGAGGGAGAGAGACCAGAGAGGAAGGAATGCAATCTGCTGGCAGAGGCAGCCAAGCACTCATGCTTTCCCTTCTTTGGGCTTTACACTGCATACCCACTGTGGACCCTAACACCTTGCCCAAACAATGACCACAGGACCCTTGCACCTGCTGCTACCTCTACCTGCAAGACCCATCTTCTCCAAGTCTCCGGTGCTGTTTCTTTATACACACAAGTCTTTGCTCACAAGTAGGTTCACTGAGGGCCTCTTCCCCATCCCTTTCACCCTGCTTTGTTCCTCTCCCCAGCTCTGGCCATTCATTCCCTGAGAGCGTGTTTTGTACTAATTGTGGTATTTTGTTTACACTGTCTTCCCTGATGTGAATAGAAAAGCTGGGGTGGCAGCGACTTTATTTCATTCACTGTTGTCTTCAGTGTCTGGAACAATGCCTGACATCTGAGAACAGCTTGTGCAGAGCTGAGAGTGTAGCTCAGTGGTAGGGTTAAGCCTAGCTTTTGGGAAACTCTGGATTCATCACCAGAACTGCAAAAATAAAAACAACAACCCTTCCCAAAAATACTCCCCAAAATAAAACACAAATGAGATGCTCACCTAAGTATTTATCCAGTGAATGATTGAACGAATTGAGCCCGTTTCGATGTAATGAGGTCTGTCCCTTCCCCACCCAGCCTGACCACCAGTTCCTTCTAAGGATTCATCCCAGAAGGTCTTTCCTGCCTCCCAGAGGTAAGCATAGATAGCTTGTAATTCTGTCTCCTTCCTACTTAAATATCCCAGCCAGCCACCCACTGAGGTAGACACCATCACACTCAGAACCCTGAACCCCAGACTCAGGAAGGTTGAGTAACTTCCCGGAGGCCACACAGCTAATAAAGAGCAGTGAAGAGACTCAAACTGCAGCCTCCTGATTTGGAGTTCTGTTGCCTTCCCAGGTCTATGTAGCTCTTGGTGGGTCCATGGAGGAAACCACCTCGGTCACAGACAAGCAGTGCCCAGCCAGTCGTTAGTGCTCAGAGAAGCTGCAATCCAAGATGGCTTGGGGATCTGATCTGGAGTCTGTTCTCTAGGAATGTTGTCCGACAGGTCGGGCCACCCTCAGAACACCCACCGGAGCTCAGGGACCCACAGCTAGGCTGGGAGGCCACACTGGGCTTCTATAGAGGATTGTCAAGGTCAGAAGCACAGGGCACCACGTGAGTAACCTGACCCAGCCACCTGAGCAGGACCCACCCAAGCCACAGGTCCTGAGGCAGGAAGGGGACATCTCCCAGCCTGTCCTCAGCCTCAGCCATGGTCAGTGGTAACAGGCAACTCACAGTCCATTTCCCAGCCACTCTGATAGAAAAGTGTTCCTTGTGCTCCTTACACATGCCGGCATCCTTTATGCCCCATAGTGCCTCCTTGGATGCAGCATGTGTGGCCCTCTGTGACCTCCCAGAATGACCCCTCTTCACCCAATGGGAGAGCTCCAGCCCTCTGGGTCTCTTCCCAGTGTGAAAATATCCGGTCTCCTTATCATTCTGCACATGAGGAAGCTCCCTCACCAGTCTGCTCTCTAATAACATTTCAATATTCTAGAGAACAGACCTGCCACCTCCCTTTGTATGGACGCTAGACCTCTCATAATGTGGCCTAACTTCACAGTCATCTCCCAGCACATGAGAGGAGTAGCTGAGCTTTGAAGAACAATAGAGTTATAGTCCACATATCATTGCCTTTAGAGCATAATCAGAGAGGAGAGTGTTCACAGAGGGAGAAACTTGTGGCCCACGTAGGGAAGTCGGGAAGGACAGAGGCCTAGTAGAGTCCTAGAGTGAATAAAGGAGCTGAGACAGTAGGTTCAGAAAACTGGGCTTGTCCCACTCTGGGGAAATGATGGAAGTATGGTAGCAAAGTGACAGGAAGGCCCATGGCTCAGAAAATCAATGGATGGAGGGTGGGAATGGGCGGAGGAGGGTGCGAGCCTGCATTAGGAGGCGGCCAAACAAGGGAGAAGGAAGAGATTACAGAGTGGCCCTTCCACCCTCATCCGCAGGTGAGAGACTGGGGCCCCAGAGAGGGAAAGTAGCGTGCCGAGCATCACACAGCCGTCAGCCTGGACCAGAACTGGATCTTTTTGTGTCTTTAAATTGCCTGCCCCCGTGTCATTCTGTTCCATGAGGCCTTCCCAGAGGAGGCACCGGGTCACGGCGCTTACTTAAGGTGCTTTCTGGCTTTGCTTGGTGGCAATAAGGAGGCATAACATGAAAGAATGACGGGACTTGGGAATAATTGTGTTTTCAGTGGGGTGAGGCAGTGATCAAGAGAGTCCAGAGCACTCTGCTGGATGGACCAGAGCAAGAGCAGATTGAAGAAGGGTTTCCCTGTGAGACAAGGTGGGCTTTTTTTTTTTTTTTACATTATTGAGGATTGAACCCATTTCTTTGAACTGAGCTACATCCCCAGCCCTTTTTAGAAAAACGTTGAGACAAGGTCTCACTAAGTCACCAATTTTCCCAGGTTGAACTCAAACTTGTGACCCTCCTGCCTCAGCCTCCCAGAGTGCTGGGATTACAGGGCTATGTCACCCCACCTGGCTTTGAGCTCATGTTTGATCTGAGAGTCTCCTCAGGACCAAGCTGCCGGGAGCCACTGCAAATCGAAGGGGTTCTGAGATCTCCCTGGCCCACAGGGATCCAGTGAGGGCCACCATGATGGGAAGGGAGGCAGAGGAAGGCCCCTGGAGGCCCTGTGAAGGACATTCGGGCACATGTAAGGCTCTGCATAGCAGGACTCCACCTGGGACTGGACACCCTGCCCCTGGGGATGAGGCTGCTGCAGTGCCTCTCCTGGAGGGCTGGGGCTAATCGCCCACCACTTTGTGTCTTGGCTTTCTCATCTGTGAAATGGGAATGATGATACTCACCTACCTCATCGCCAAGTTATGGGAATTAATTACTGTTTATAAAGGACTTGGGGCTCCACAGATGAAAGGCTGTAGAGAACTACAAAGTATCATTACCATAATTACATTACACCATTATATCTCAGGCCAAGGTTTTTCTGCAGCTTCGCTTATTACTGAGAATGGGTGATGGCTGGCAGATAAACCCAATCTCCCCCAATCATCGCTCCAGCTCCACCCGACTCTGTCCAGATCCGCACTCCAGGAGATTCCATCAGGCCGGGGGATGTGACAGGCATCCCCCCAGACCCAAACTCCCCAAGGGGGCAGCGAGGTGATGAGAAACACTGACTTCAGGTCTCCTCCCGAGAGCAACGGTTTTGGAGGTTTTGGGGTCAGGGACAGCTCTAACTTCACCCCCAAGCCAGTCCCACCCAGGTGGTCCGGCCAGGCTCTGATTTGGGGAGTTCTTTATGTCAAGATGGGGTGCTTGCAGGGTTCCCTTCCATAATTTCCCCGGCCCCAACTCGGATTCTGTTTCCAGATCCCCAAAAAGATGGCTTGGCCTCAGAAAACAGTTTCCCTCCCGCTCATGGAACTCCAACGATCCTGGCGCTCATCCCTCCTCGCCCATTTCACAACACCCCGATCCAACCGGGTAGGCGAAAGCTACATCAGAAAGAAATATAATTACCTTTTTACAAGCTTATGACATGGCTGCGCCCTTCTCGCCTGCCAGCCTGTCCAGTCACTCACAGATGATGATATACGTGCTATGAATTATATCATTATCGACCTATAATTACAGGCAACATATACACGAATCCCCCTGAAGGAGATTGGTGATCTAAGATGACGTCCCCTGGCCCTTCGGTCCCTTGGGAAAAAGTTCTTTGTAAGAGGGGAGGTTACCGATTTCCAAATATCACAGATGCTGCCTTAAAGCAACAGAGATGCCCCCTCCCACCCTCATGTACACCCCCGGGCTCCCCCGGAATGATGGGCTCCCCCACAGTGTACACAAAGCCCGAGATGCTGGCAGGAACAGATTCAGACAAGTGAAGGCAAACTCAGGGGAGACCAAGAGCAGAGGCGCCTGGCACCCGGGCTCTAGGAGAGGCTGCCAGCTGCAGTCCGCAGAGCAGGAGGAAGCCCTGGGACTGGGCTGGTTGGCCTGGGGCCTGGATACCTGGAGCCCCTTGGGCCCTAGAGGACACCTGTGAAGGACAAGTGATTGCCTCAGAGTTGAGGGTGCAGCATTGATTGACCTGGCCACGCCCACAGCCTGTGGCATCCTGCACTGTGAGCCTGACCAGGTTGGGCTGGGGACCCTCGCAGCCCCTTGGCTGATGAAAGGGAGCTAGGTAAGAGCTGCCGAGTTCAGCTGAATCCCTGGGGGACCCCTGGGCCTGCTGAGAAAGAAAGCCAAGAGAAGGGGGAGGAAGCACCCCTGTAGCACACATCCAGGTTCCCCCATAGGTGCTGGGAGTGACCAGCCACCCTCTCTGCCTTCCTCCACTCTGGCCCAGGCACGGGACAGCAGGCAAAGGACAAGCAGGTCCTCAGGATCTCTGAGAGAGAGGTCTGCGGCACATAAAGTATGACCCTGGGGTCAGTGACCCAGGGACAGGACACCAAGAGGTGGGGACACCAGTCAGAGAAGGCAAGAGCTGGAGTTTGAGAGAACAGCAGGGATTTTGTGAATGCGCAAATGTAGGAAGGAAATGAGGCATGGGTGTGGGGAGCTGAGGTAGCAGGGACAGTGTATTCTCTCAGCACTTAAAACAGGGGAGTCAGGGGATCCCAGTACCTGGCCCCACCCCGTGTTGTGTTAACATCCCTCCTCTTCACCTGAACCTGCCCCAGCACCCCCCAACCCTGGAATCCCAGTTTGTCCCCTTTTGCGTCCCCAGCCTACTTTCTTTTCTCTTTCTTCTGACCTAACCCCATCAGGACCCTTCCTCAGCGATGCCATCCCTCCTTCCTGTCCTGCCAGTTCGTGTAATCACAGATGGCCACCGAGGGCCTGCATGGTTCTCTTTCGCCATGCACACCCTGGCCCCCAAAGAGCCTAGTCCTCATCAGACCTGGTTCACACAGCACCAGGGCCAGAAAGAGGAAGAGGAGGCTGGAGGTGGAAGGGCTTCTCTTCAAGCAGCCGAGAGCCTCCTCCATCTGGTTGGCAGGCAACCCTAACTGTGGCTTGTCCTTGAATCACATCTTGTAAAAAATCATTTGCGCATTTGAATTCAAAGCCCCTCAAAACGGCATAAACACCACCGTTCTGACTATCATAAAAAGCACATTGAGCATTTATGGAAACTCAAACATGTGTATTAACATATGGCAGGAATTTCACTCGCTGTGTCTTTTTAGTGTTGGACTGATGCACAAGGCATCTGTGGTAAAGCGTTGAATGGAACCTTCGGAAAAGAACAGAATGAGGAAAAGGCTGTCACGAAGCTGGGGGCTTGGCCAGGCTACAGGGTTGGTTCCTGGGAAGGGTTGGTGGCTTTGGCAGAGAGGCAGCCTTTCCTCATTTCCTTTCCTCCTACC
>PVLD010003959.1:85466-104625 GCA_004027595.1 Dinomys branickii
TCTTTATGTTCACGTGATCCCATCTGAAAGGCAAATGTGGGAGGTTTCTGTTCCTCCTTCAAGGAGTGTTCATGGTTCTAGGGCACCTGGGATCCTGCTCTCTGGAGCCAACTCCTTCTGGACCCCACTTCTGGGAATGGCTAAGGCCCTTACGGGGTGAAACTTGGCCATTGGGGGCTGTGAAGGGCCCTGATTCTCCAGGTCACACATGACATGATAGGTTATAGGCAGTGATGTGCTAGTCACTCTGAATGGTTTTGAAGAAATAAGCCAGTCCTGCAGATAGCTACTGGCCAGGCTGAGCTATGGGTTAGATGAAATAATAATAATAAAAAATACTGTGCTTTAACTGGGTATGACAGCAAGCCTATAAACCTCAGTGCTCTGAGAGGCTGAGGCAGGAGGAGCAGCACACGTGTGAGCCTAGCCTGGGTAACCCTGTTTCAAGATTAAAAAGAATAAAAAGGGCTGGGAGTATAGATTAATGAGAAGGCCCTGGGTTCAGTTCCCAGTACTGCGGGGAGGTGAGTACTACGATTGACTTTGATATTATACGCCTGTGAGAAGAGGCCAGGTGAGCTTTGAGCCAATCCCTCTAGAGACCACTCTTTGCTGTCACACAGCAGTGGGGACTATAGGATGAAGGGTTTGCGATAGATTTATTCAATGGGTCACGTGAACATAAAGAATGGGGAAACCTGAATCCCAGCACCTCGCAGTTTCAAGCCTGGGTCTCGTCCTCCACCATCAGATTGGGGTCTCTCCTAACCTGGCAATGGGGGTGAAAAGCCAGGATCCAGGTAGTGACTGCCATGCCATCCCATTCCACACACCTGTTAGCCACCAGGAAGGGCCATTCCCATGGGAGTCTCTGAGTCTGTGGCTTCTCTTGTCCAAGGCTGAGCAAGTCCGTCTCTTGCAGGTGACAAGAGCTCACCATGCAGCAATGAGAGGTAACCAAGCGGGCAGCAAACTGGGAGCCACTATCCATCTTTCCCCATGGCAGCTCCAATCCACCCTGATGGCTGGCTCAGCACAGGGGTCCCATATATCTCTGGTTTTGTTTGTATTTTTTGCAGTACTGGGGATAGAACCCAGGGCCTTACAGTGAGCTATGTCCCCTGCCCTTTATATTTCCCATTATGAGACAGGGTCTTGCTAAGTCACTAAGTTCCCCAGGATGGGCTCAAATTCACACTCCTCCTGCCTTAGCCTTCCAGAGCGCTGGGATTACAGGGATGCACCACTTTGTTAATTGATGGCATAGACAGACTGCAAACTGCTGACCAGACCTGCACTGTGCCTATAGAATAACAGGGAGTCCTAGCCTCAGAGGGAATGAGAGAAATTAACCTGCCACCCTCCTATTCCTGAGGAGACTCCAAGGTACACCCAAACAGAATTTGCAGAATTCATCCTCTGAGTTGTAATGAGCAGTCATGATGGGAGGGTGTGTCCTGACTGTCACCTTGTTGTGTTCTAGGAAACAGAGGGCTGGAGAATCGAAATGACAGCCAAAGGTCACAAGGCTGGTGGGTGATAGGGTGGGACTCAGAACTACCCAGATCCCTGGCCGCTGGTCTTTCTCTCTTTCCAGAAGACTCCAAGTTCTTAAACCTTGGTGCTCATGCTAAAAGCCAGAAAATGGGTCCCACATCCTTTCTTGCCCACTGGGCACTATCTAGGTGTCTGCTCTTCCCTATCAGAAAGTGACCTCTCCTAGTCACCTACGGGCCTAGCATCCCAGAACCCAGAACAAAATCATGTCTAACTTTCCTTTCTTGCTTTGAAGCCACACAAGTAAAGTCACAGATTGCCGATGATCCCCCAGCCCACCTGGATTTGTGGTTGGGGTCTCTGGCTCCATAATAGACAGACAGAACCTCACGATTCATGCCTTTTTTATTCCCTTCCTTTTCTCTTCTTTTTTTTGCAGAAGCAGGGATTGAACCCAGAGCCTTCCCACTGAGCTCCATCCCTGTCCTTTTTCGTTTTTCATTTAGAGACAGGGTCTCACTAAAGTGTTAAGTTGCCCAGGCTGAGCCTCAGCTTCCCAGAGTGCTGGGATTACAGGGATGCACCACTCACCAAGCCTGGGTTCTGTAGTGTTTCTCTTAAAAAAGAGAAAAAAAAAAAAACAGAGGTGGGGAGAACAAACAAGCTACAGTAACATCAAATGATACCCTTTTGTCACCATCCTGGTATTTTGATGTTCACATGGTGGCCCAGTGCTTGCATTAGCAACAAAAATGGGATAATTGATCTACCTTATGACATCCTTTAGAATATGCCCCTCCCTGCTTTAACTTCAGCCTCAGGTGTGGAGAGGCAGGCTGCTCTGAAAAAAAAAAATCCTTCCGTTAACCTAGGTACCGATGGCTCTGCCCCTTCCCACTCCTACCAGGGTCCTGGAGTATCCAGGAGTCATTTCAGATGTATCTACCCCAGGTTCCGCCTGTACAAAAAAGTGCGTTGGGGTGGTTTGGTGTAATGTTCTGTCTGGAGTGACCTTGAGATGCCATGGTATGACCGTAGCATAAAGATTCAGAGTCAAGTGCATGGGAAGGGAAAGATGATCGTGGTTTGGGACAGGGCACAGGTGGTTGTGTCCCTGCCATTCAAACCCCTTGTGATGGGAGGAAGAGCCCCTCCTGACTCTGAGGTGTCTCTGGGTGCCCTCAGGAGAAGAAGGCCCAGCAATGTGCACTGGGTGTTTCCCACAAGGGCAGAGGTAGAGCTTGGGGTACAGGTATCCCTGCCAAGAATCTTGAATCTTACACAAAATGCCAGAGTGGGTCCCATCCCTAACCCCCTTTCTTGGCTTGTCAGTGCCATCTGGGGTACCCACAATTGCAAAAGGGGCTTCAGGGTAGCAAGGAGGGCTGGAGGAACTTCTCAGAGTATTTAGCTTGTGGCCACATTTCAAGGTCACAGTGTGATGGCAAAGAGGCCACACCTGACCCTACTGGCTGGGTGACCTCTGGCTGCACTGCTCCTTAATAAGAGCTGACCAACTGTCCTCTCAGTATTCTGTCAGGCCCAGCAGCCCCCATCAGAAGTCCAGAGGAAGCCTGGGAGGGTAGGTGTTACTCTAGACCACAGTGACATCTGAGAACCCACAGGTACCTACGTTCCACAGGGACAAGCCTCTGTCTCAAGATAGCCCGGAAGTGGACAGGAATGAGTGCATTTATAATATTTGGAGAAAATATGTAAATGAAAAGAGGTGTTGGTGGGAGCTGGCTGCCTCCCGGTCAGTTCCATGCATCCTGGGTCCTTCCAGAGCAGGCAGTGACATCTGGTAACCCCATTGTCTGCTATCTGCAGGGAAGAAAGTGTTAGACACGAGGGGCAGATGGAGTTTGCCTAACGTGTCTGTTCTCTTCCTTTCTGCCTTTTCAACTCTTCTTGGGAATGCAGCAAAATAGCAGCTGTTCATCATTTCATGAATAAAGAACTATGTAAATTTCAGCTGTGAAAATGTGTTGCATTTCTTGTGGGAAAAGTGTGGTATACACTCCCACTCTGTCCCTATTTCCATCCTGTGTGCAGCCTGGAGCTGCTCGAAGCTGAGTGACTGCTCCTTCTTTCTGTATCACTGACAATAGGGACGTAAAGATCGATGGCAAGTTTTACAATGACGAGTCTGAGGTGTATAGGCCCAGATTCCATGATCCGATTCAAGTTCCACCACCTCTGAGTAGGACATCAGTCCCTCTGTATTTCATTTACCAATCTGCAAGACAGGTACAATGCCTGGGCATGGTGGTGCACACCTGTAATCCCAGCACTTGGGAGGCTGAGGCAGGAGGATCACTGGGTGTTCAAGGTCAGCCTAGGCTACACAGTGAGTTCAAGGCCAGCCTGACCTACATAGTGAAAACCTGTAAAAAAAAACCAAAAAAGGTGGGTATAATGATGCTTCTTTCACAGAGCACTGTGTGAAAGCTATGTCCTATGTATGCATTTCTGGCAGCCCTTGGGTAGGGAAGCTGAGTATGGGTAGTTTTCTTCCCAGATCCTGCATGAGGCTAAACTCACTAGCACAGGAGTCTACCTGTGTTCCTGCAGCCACCAGCACCTTGACTGGATCTAAACAGGCACTTGCCATTCTGGAGCTCCTCCCACCCTGTGTCCTCCTCTACTCCTCAGGGCTTCCAGCAGCCTCTGGACACTGTATGGCACTGTAGTACTACAAGGAACTCTGTAGCTTTTTGGCAGTCATCTTCCTAGTTCATCTCAGAGGTGGCAGGACACCCCGCTCTGCATGAGGGTGTCATAAGGGTTAGATACTGAATATATCATAAGGGAATCCACAGTCCATGGAGGACCCATAAGTGGATGCTGTCGTGAATTCAGTTTAGCTCCTTTGAAGTGGGAGTTCTCTGGAAGCACCTTGGAGGAGTGGGGGCAGAGGCTTGGTGACCATCAGTCAGGGGCTGTGTAGAAGCAATTCTTAGGTTTCCCTGGGCAACTAAGTCACCTGGGGACCTTGGAAAATATGGATTTGGGCTCAGGTTCCACAAGGAGTAGACTCAGAGGGTCAAGTGCAGGCAGTTTACTGGGGATGGATCTATACTTCAGGGTCAATGCTTTTACAGGGAGGAGGAACAGGCTTGAGTCAGGGGAAAGGTTTAGCTTCTATGAAGTCACACAAAAAAAGCCTCACCCAATCTCGTGGGGTCATCCATGGTACTGGGGTCATCCATCAGAGTTGCCTCGCCTTGGGACATGGGAGTTGAGCCTTTATCCCTCCTAAATTGGCCGGCCTTTGGGATATTGACTGTCCTCATGGTAGGGTATGACTTTGAGTGAGGTGGCTAACTTGGGGGAGAGCCATCCCTGGGAAAGAAGTCAACTCTGTTGGTCACCAATGTACTGCCCTTCCTTCCTTCCATTCTTCAACACTGAAGACTGAATCAGGGGGCCTCATGCATGCTAGGCAAGCAAGTGTTCTGCCACTGAGCTACATCCCTGGCCCCAAGGATACGTTTGATGCTTTTTATTTTTTTTGTATCAGGAGTTGAACTCAGGACTTTGCACTTGCCAGGCAGGCGCTTGTGCCACTGAGCTATATTCCCAGCCCTTTATGCTTTAAAATACCTGAGTTGTTGGACGTTTCTGTCACAGTAACAGGAAGCCAATCTTTGCATTTTTTCCCTTTTCAAACATTTTTTAAAACTGAGATAAAAATCCACCTAACATAAAACCTCCTTATTTTTAAATTCTGTCTCTGTCTCTCTCTCATTTAAAGGTGTTGGGACATAAGCTTCGCTCTTGAAGCAGCAATAACTGACAATAGAGACATAAAGATCAATGACAAGTTTTACAATGACAAGAATAATTACAGCGAGGAGCTGTCTTGCTACTGACTGGGGAATTGGTGAAGTCACTCTGTTCGAGGACATGGTATTCTCACCAAAATTATGATACATCCCTTATTAGCTATGTGCTTACACTGCTGAAAACCATGGGTGTGAAATCAAAAGAGATGGGCTATTCCTTTGAATATTCTTTCAGCAGCTAGGAGGGGAAAGTGACTTTGGGAGTTGCTGCAACTTTTAAAAAAAATAATACATGATGTTCTGTCCTACCAATGAAAGCAAATTGGATCATCAAGTAGCTGAGTCACCTGATAAGCTGCAGTTTAATGCCACCTTCCAATACCCAGAGTTCCTATCTCTGGATCAAATTAAGTAGAAAAACAAGAAAAAAAATCCTTAAATAATTACGGAGGTGGGCAGAGTTTTTTTTTGTGATCAAAGTGGTTGATAAGGCTTGTATAAGAAGTGAAAAACATCTCATATAAAAATTTAATCTGAATGTTTTTGTTGTTAAAAATCTCATGTGAATCATGAATTATGAAAAACAGGACAGGGAAAGCTGCGAACAAGTCGATTCAAGTATCTGAGGCATCCGATGATCTCATGTCCCGGTCCAGCTTGGCTTCTGGGACTGTTAGGATTTTATCAGGTTCACAGCTCACTGATGGCCTAATGCTGGCTCCAGGCCTCACCCAGGTCTTTTTACCGGCGCCAGATGTTTGAGAAGCACTCAGGAAATTGTGGAAAAATCAGATCTAGGCTGGTCACCCACCACCACAATGGCTGACATTGCTCTTCCATTCCTTTTTATTTTTCCTGGTACTGGGGATTGAACCCAAGGCCTTCACACTGAGCTATATCCCCAGGCCTTTTTTATTTTTATTTGGAGACAAAGTCTCACTGAACTGCCAAACTGCCCCAAGATGGGCTTGAACGTGTGATCCTCCTGCCTTAGCCTCGCACAGAACTGGGATTGCAGGTGTGTACCCATTCTTTAATACAAAGCAAGAGAGGCCTTGAATGGAAGCAACTCAGAAGGATTGGCTTTGACCTCATGACCCTAGAGATTTAACTCTGCTGAGAAATGAACTTGGGCCTTTTCTTCTTTCTTAAATTCATCAAACACGTATTCAAATACCTGGTATATGCCAGGACTGTTGGTGATGGCAATGCAAAGCAAAGAAGTACTCAGAGGGTAAATGAACTATGATGAGGCCCCAGATCCTCTAACATCTATTATAGATGAAGGTGATGTTGGATGTTAGGATGGAATCTTTGCAACATATTGTAGGAACTGAGGGAAAGGACACGAGAGGGTCTAGGATACTGTCCTCAATCTTCCTCTCTTTCTGATGCACATCCAAAGGCCAGTCCCTCTATAGCCATTTCCCTTATGTCACCATCATCCAAGACCTAGAAGCCACCCAACGCAGGAATGAAGCCATGCAGACTTGATTTGTTTTCTTTCTTTCTTTCTTTCTTTCTTTCTTTCTTTCTTTCTTTCCTTCTTTCTTTCTTTCTTTCTTTCTTTCTTTCTTTCTTTCTTTCTTTCTTTCCTTCTTTCTTTCTTTCTTTCTTTCTTTCTTTCTTTCTTTCTTTCTTTTTCTTTCTTGATTCCAGGAATCAAACTTAGGACCCTGTACTTACCAGGCAGATGCTTGTGCCACTGAGCTATATCCCCAGCCTCACAGACTTGATTTCTATGTCACTTTCTAATTCCCTTTTTTTCAACCCACCCCAAAGGACTCAAGCCAGGGGTGCTGAGCCTAGGATTCACAGCTACCCTGACCTGTGGGGACCGGGGACCACCTTCCCCGTAGGTGAACCCCAGAGCCTGGCCTCTTTGGAGTCTGGCCAGAGGACTTGAGGTGACCTCAGGCCATCAGGGACAGATTGGTGGAACCGGTGGTAAGTCCCAGCCTCCAAGAATGGAGCATCTGGGTAATTAATTATACCCCGTACTCAGACACTTTGCAAACACTACCTAATTCATTCCCCACTGCAGGTTTTCAGTGAGTCGTGAATTCATGGAGCACACTGTACATAATAGCGTAGGTCCACCCCCTCAGTGGGTATCCAGTAATGAGGTAGCCCATTGAGAATTACCAAATTACCAGATTTTACCTGTTGGCATTGGTGAAACTGCAAATTAACCCAGACCTTTTTGGGGGTGATCTCAGATCTTGGAACACAAATGTTAAGCCCATCAGTACTGAGGAAATAAAGAATATGGCCACTTTACAGATAAGCAAACTGACACCCAGGGGGTGTGTTAGACAGCGGCAGAGCCAGGACTAAAATCCCATCCAGTTCTGCTCTGTGGCGAGGACTGCTTTCACTTCCCTGATCCTGTTTTGTTGGAAATGACCATCTCTAAGAGATATCAATGTCCAAGATTTAAGGACCATGGAATGCTTTGAGCTCAGAGTTGCTACCTTCCCGCCACCCCCATTCCAAGAAGGACAGTTAAAATTACACTTTGAAGCCAGGCATGGTGGTACACACCTGTAACCTCAGCGTTCTGAGAGGCTGATGCAGGAGGACCACAAGTTCAAACCCACCCCAGACAACTTAATAACTTAATTTAAAAAGGCTGGGGGTTGAGGATGTAGTTTAGAATGAACTCCCTGGATTCACTCCCAGCACCACCACCCAAAAGAAAAAAAAAATCACACTTCGATCAAGTTCCTTGCATGAACTGGGGGCTGCCATGGACCTTGTCCTCAGATCTGTGCTTCAAAGCTACATGTTACTACTGGATGTCATGGAGAAGCCCAGGATAATTCAGGTGGTTTCTGGCTGCCTTTTCTCAGTCACAGTCCCCAGGCATTGGGGGAAGGCCAGGTTTTCAGGGCCTGAGCTTCTGTTGGTCCATGGCTACAGCCTCTGTTTTGCAAAAATATCTTTCCCAATTATCACCCAGGCCACAAACCACAATCTCCCAATGAGGTTTCCCAGGGCACACCTCGTGAGCCATTTGCAAGAGTGTGCTGTCTTCAAGCAGCCCTTCACTACTCTCTGTGCTGCAGGAAACAGGGGTCAAACTGTTCCACCCTCAGGGCAAATTGCCTTAGTGGCTTCTCCTTAAGTGTTAGCACTAAATGCTCTGAGATCTGAACAGCAACGGAGGTTGCTGGGCCCTGTGAGGGATGCTCTTGAATGGGCTCAGTTGTGAATGCCTTCATTCACTCAATACATTGCTATTGACAGCGCCAGGCTCTGGAGACAAGACAGGGAGAAGGAACGGGAAAGATCTGGTCCCTGCTTCACTTGCTCAGGAGCTGGCTGCGAAGAGGAGCAAACCGGGAGGTGTTCCAAGTTTAGAATGATGCACACTGACAACAGGGAAAAGCAACCAACTCCTCACTGGATTCTACTCTACTGAGTTGCATACATGTTTTCTTTATTCATTTTCATTCACTTGTATATAAGTTAAAGATACATTTTTAAATCCATGCTGTTTCAGTCAGGTGACTAGCAGGAAGCAGAATCAAAGAAAAATGATCTGGAGAAGTTCAGAAGGGGCTACAGATGAGTCTTTGGAGACATACTTCTGTAATTCCAGCACTCTGGGAAGCTGAGGTAGGAAGATGGCAAGTTTAAGCTTGCCTGGGGGCAATTTAGAGACTTAGTGCGACCCTCAAAATCAAAAATAAAAGAAGTACTGGGAATATAACTCAGGGCAAGGTCTTGGGTTTTATCCCTGCCAGTACTGGAAAGAAAAGGGACTGGGACTGGAAGGGAGGGACTGGGTACAAGACAAAAGCCAACCGAGGGAGCTGAAAGGTGGGCCCCTGAGACCAGCCACAGCAGGAAGCTGTGAGTGCTCCAGAGAGGTAGAGGAGGGAATGGCAGCTGGAGACACAGGAGAGGGGTGTCCTGGTAGAAGCCTGTTAGTCAAGCTTTCTGTCACTGGAACACATACCTGAGATAAGGCTACTGATGAAAAGGAAAGGTTTATTTTGGCTCGTGGTCTGCAGTTTCAGTGCATGACTGGCTGACCCCACTGTGAGGTAACACACTGCAGCAGAAGGGCATGGTGGAGCAAAATGCTAACCTTATGGCCAAGTCACAAGAAAGGAAGAGGAAGGGACCAGGGTCCTTCAGTGCCCTTAAAGGCACACCCCCAATGACCTAAAGACCTCTCATTAGGCCTCACCTCTTAAAGGGTCCAGCACCTCTCAAAAACACCCCTTTGTGGAAAAAGTCTTTAATACAAGGGGCAGGCCAGGCCCAGATAGTAGCAGAACCAGAGCTGTTGGAAGAAACAGCTATGGATCGCACTCCAGAGGCAAAGCAGGGAATGAGTAGGGAAACTGAGTCCCAGCCTCTCCTCCTTCCATCCTCCCGTCTCCAGCAGGGCCTCCTATGACCAAACAGAACCCACCAGGAAGCCAAAGGGCAGGGAACTCAGAGGTCAGTGTGGCCTCCCTACGCACAGGATGAAGAATGGATATAGGGGTGGAGCAGACAAATGACAGTAACCACGGAGCTCTGCAAAACTAAAGAAAGAAAAAGAACAGTCCCTGCCCTTAGGAAGCTTTCCACACAGGGGCAGGGTAATATCATCCCTCCAAGTTTAATGTCAGTGAGAAGGTAGAGATGATGAAGAAAGAAGAAGGATAGGTAGTTAATTGGTGCTTTCAGGTAACCAGAGTACACAATTTACCCTCAGGATGAGAGAGGGAAGGCTGGGGTGCTAGGTGTTCATTACCATCCTGTCTATATTGATCAGCCAAACCAATAACTGCCAGCTGCCCCATCCCTTTGTGCTGTGAATTCACAGACAGAATGTACGAGCATCTGGGTCTTAGTGAGAGATCATGGAGGCTGAGTAATGTCTGGACGGAGGGAAAAGAAGAATTGCATTAAGCAATATGATCTTCAGCAATTGACAGCTGGTGACTCGGGAGCTTTCAATCTTTTATTTTGTCTTGGGCTAAGCAGCTAAGTCTGGTGTTTAGTTGTATTTTGTATTGATTTTCAAAATGACAAAGAAAATTTCAGAAGCTGTCAAACAAACAAGAGACGTTTACGAAATGAAGTTATGTTTCCCCTGCAATTTATGCTTTCTTTCTCATCTGTTATGGCGGTTTCATTAGTGATTAGTCAGAAATTTTGACACTATCTTCAGAGTTTGTCATTTAGAGAGCTCATATCAATTTCCTTAAAACATAAGAAATAACATCCCTATAAATAAAGCAAAAGGCTACAAATGTAGGCAGATAATGCAATATAAAAAAGAAAACAGAATTTCCAAACATATACAATTATGAAAAATAGAAGAACCAAGAAGGCAATGCTTCAAATTAAGTTCCTAAATGTACATTTCATTTAAACTTAATAAAATATCACTTATATTGCAGTAATACTATTTAATTATTAAAAATCCTATCCAACTGGATTAATAACTATGTAAAAGATGCTTGTCTCAATTCTAAATTTCCCTGCACTCTATAGTCCCTCATGAAGACAATCCTTCATTCTGGAATGAATTTTCTTTGGTTCCTCTAAGACCTGCTGTTAACTCATTTTTAACACTGTAAATTATTTACATCAGAAGCTTGGAGACACAAAGCAAAATAGACAAAGTTACTGATGCATTGTTTTATGTTTATTTTTCACTTACTACATCTTCTTAGGCTTGAGCAAGTTTTAAAGAAACATCGTAAACTTTATAGTCATGTTTGAAGGAAGGAAACCAGTTTTCTTTTCTTTTTTGTGCTGAGGATTGAATGCAGGGCCTTTCCACTGAGCTATATCCCCAGCCCATTTTTATTTTGTCTTTTAAAGTTTTGAGACAAGATCCCACTAAGTTGCCTAAGATGGGCTCGAACTTGTTATTGTCCTGCCTCAGCCTCCCCAGAATGCTGGGATTACAGTCTAGGACACCAGCTTAGACCTCTGCTAGGCATCTCCTAGACACTGGACATACAGTATTGCAATTACTCCTTCCAAATCCATAAGGCACGTGTTATTGGCTCCATGGGAAAGAGAGGGTTCACAAGGCCATGGAGTCAGTCACCAGCCTGGCCTGTCTGAAACCAATGGGCTTTTTCCACTAAATCACACTGCTAAGGCAACTAGTAATAATCACCCCGAGATTCCCCATACCACTGCTCACATCAAATTCCACAGCCTTATGAGTTCATGTCCATTGGTTCATTAGTAAGCTTAATTCCTGGTGCCAGCAATGAGGCCAGTCTCACCTGGGACACACTCTGGGAGGGTATCTAAATGGATGGTTTTATTCCTTGGTGATATGCCATGGAAATCTAACCTCACAGAGGAAGAGCAGTTCAGTAATGAGATGGCCAAGCAGCTTGAGCCCTGGAAGTTTCTGCCGGCAGTGTTTAAAGTATGTTTTTGAAGTTTCTGCAGCCCTGTTGTGGTTCTTATACTCAGTGGTTATTGCAATCTTGGCCTCAGGACACCAAACATAAGACCTCACTCGCTTGGTGGGGTTGGAGGTGGTTGGGAGGCTGTTTTATTGGGCTTCGGGGCCTTTGGGAGCAGAGAGAAACTTTGGTGAATCACTTGATCACCATTTCTAGCAAATGAGGATAAAGGGAGAAACACAGATAAAGGTAAAGGGTAGAAGCCGAGTCTGCGAAACACAAATCCACAAATCCATTGCCACAGTTCCCCAGAACTTCTCTTCCCTTCCCTTCCCTTCCCTTCCCTTCCCTTCCCTTCCCTTCCCTTCCCTTCCCTTCCCTCCCCTCCCCTCCCCTCCCCTACCCTTCGCTTCCCTTCCCTTCCCTTCTCTTCTCTTTCCAGTGCTGGAGATGGAACCCCACGTTTCATACATGCTAAGCAAGGGCTCCATCCCCTGAGACATACCCCCAACCCAAGCTTTATTTTTCTTGAATAGTTGCAGATTTACAGAAAAACTGAGATGTACAGTGAATTCCCAAATACCTCTTTCTCTGCTCAGTTTCCCCTATCATTAATGTCTTGCACTAGCATGTATGTTACAATTAATGAAATCTCTTGATACAACATGGTTATTCATTAATGTCCCTAGTTTGGGTTCTCTTTGTTGTATAGTTCTGAGTTTTGACAAACACATCATGTTATGTACCTACCATTACAGTGTCATTCAGAAGTCATTCAGAAGTTTCCCTGTGCTGGTGTTCCAATGCATATTTACCATTGTTAAGCAAAAATGTTACTCTAACAGTGATACCTACCTATAATCTCAGCATTTGAAAGGCTGAAGCAGAAGGATAGAAAGTTCGAGCCCATCCTGGGCAACTTAGCAACTTACTAAGACCCTATCTCAAAATTTAAAATGAAAAAGGCTGGGATACACCTCAGTGGTACAATGTCTCTGGGTTCGAGTACCACAAAACAGTACCACAAAACACACTCATACACACACACACACACAAATAATACTCTAGGGACAAAAAAGTAAAAATAAATATTATAATTCCAGTGAGCTACAAGTAGCCAGGCTTGGTGGCACACACTTGGAGTGCCAGCTACTCAGCAGGCTGAGGCCGGGGGATCACAAGTTCCATGCCAGCCTGGGTTACATAATGAGACCTTATCTCAAAAAAAATAACCAATAGGCTTTGAACATTGTAGACATGGAGCTGGGCTAGTAAACAAAAATGTGGCCATAGATCCCTTCTGGAGTGAGGAATAAGAAGGAAGGAAAATAAAACCATTGTTGAGTGATCCCCATGCCAGGTCTAATGTCTTCTATATATTAACTCATTGAATCCTAACAAAGATCCTGCAAGGTCTGTACTTTAATTATCCTAATTTACAGATAAGAGCAAGCCCAGAGTTTGAGGCGTGCAAGCGGAAGACACAGAGCAGACAAGAGTATGTTGGAGCCAGAGCTGTGCTTCCACCCCTCATCATTTAACCTCATTTTCATAACAGCCCCTTCGGGATAGCTTAGCTATGGCTCAGTTATTACAGTGGAAGATGCAAAGTGATTCGGAGAGGTTAAGTAACACTCTCAAAGCTGCCCAGCTAAAATGCTTGGTACAGAGCCCAAGCCGCTGGTGACTGACTGCTCTGTGTGACCTCTGGGGCCGTCTTGTCTGAGAAGTGGGGTAGATGAGGATTTAACTTTATTGCTCCTGAAGTACCAGAGAGACAGTTTAAAGAGAAGCAGCGACAGGAAATTTAGTCTATTGTCTGAAACAAGAGGTGCAAACAAGTCCTCGCTTTGAAGTGCTGAAGAACAAATTCCGCTGGGAGTGGAAAGGCAAGAAGCTAGGAGATTCTTGAGCTGGTGTCAAATGTGCAAGGAGGAGGACACCGGGAAAGGGGCGACCTAGGGGAAAGTGGGGCAGTGTTTGTTTGAAGAGACCGGATCTTGAATAGATCAGGCTATGAGGCCGGCAAGGCAAGGGCAGAGGGTCATTTCTTCTTGTTTATCCTAAGGGAGCCCATTTTTGAGGGAAAAACAGCACTCAAAGCTGGGAGGGGAAAGCGACTGGTTCTACAGTAAGACACAGAGCAGTTCCAAAAGGAAACAAAACTAACCCCCACCACCTGGTCTGACTTGGTTGGTAATAAAATGTTATCGGATAAATGGAGCTTGTGTAAACTAATCCAACCTCCCACTCACAAGTCGGTATTAAATCTAGGAATGAGAGAGGCTAAGATAGGGACTTGGAATTAGTTGCAATTGCTTTACTAAACTGCCCGCCTTGGACTCTAACAGCATATCCAGGACCCCTCCCTTCCCGTGGTGGAAGCCAGAGTGCGATTGTTAATCAGATACTTCCCCAGACAGTCCATTAAACCAGACTCCCCTAAAGTGAAGAAGTAAGAACCCTCAGCAATTAACAAGTAGATTCCCAATGATGACTAGGAAAACACACCCTCTTCCAGCGGCTTAGATTGCCAAACAGCCCGTCTTGCTGTACTTAAGGGGGACTTTTGACTCTCTCATTTGCAATCAATGTCTCATTCAAGACCAAGGTCAAGTTATCAATCTTTATTATAGATGCCCTGGACCAGGGTGTCTGGAGCCTCCACTGCCATAGAGAGATGTCTGGAGACAAAACCTCAACCACCAAGGACTGCTGGCAAGCGGGTTGCTGTAAGGTAAGACAGAGAGAGATGGCTACTGAGCAGACAATGCCCAGGACCATCTGACAGGGTGAGAGGGAGACTCCCTTCGGAGATCCAGGTAGGCTCTGACCAGGTCAAGGCCCAGGCATAATCCAGATGTGACAGAGATGCTGTTGTTAGGTTTGGGTTGGTACAAAAAGCCCTGATTTGAGCTTATAAGTAAATTCCACTGGAGAAATGCCTTTGTCTCCTCAAGCCTCAGTTTTCTCATACATAAAAGAGACGTGCTTCCTGCCTGGGAAACCTGTTGTGTAAAGCCCTGTGTGTAATAAGCGCTGTGATGAGGTGGTTTTACAGGCGAAGATGACTCTTCTAGGCCTGTCACTTCCCATCTGGACATTCTAACCTCAGGAGGTCAGTAGATAACGGCGATGTCCACATGGCTCTTTTCCCAATGCCCTGCCAAAAGGTTCTATAAACATTTTGTTTGGGGGAGGCCTGCCCTCAGAAGTCCCCAAGGAGAAGGAAAATAAGAGAGGTGCACAGGTAAGTCAGCATGGAGCTGGGGTCTCAGCCCCTGAAATCTCCAAGCGGTATCTGCTCGCCCCGGCCCCGGACCTGTGTGGGGCTGGGCTTTGGGGGCCTTGGCTTCCATCAATTAGTTTCTTGGGCAAATTAAATAACCTCAAATATGTTTCTGATGTCTCCCCAGCCAGATTGTAAGCTCTCTCGGGGACAGGAGCTGTTACTGTGTTTCATGTGGTTCTATGCACACCCTTGTCACCTTGCCTTCCTGCCTGCCCCAAGACACACACACACACACACACACACACATACACACACACACACACACACACACACACACACGTGCTCACATACACATGCATATATACACCACACACCCTGTTTTTACCAACCTGGTATAAGTTTCAGGAGTAGTTTTTCTTCTGAGTTGACCATCTCACATCACAGTTGAGAAAGAAAATTGTATGTGGTTGTGTTCTTGACCTTGATTTCTAAAATAAAAGACTCTGGGTAAACAGGCCTTGAGCCTAAATATTAGGCCATCCCTCCCCAAGGTCGGAACTACCCGTGACATAGTTTCATCCTGGTAATAAGTCATTATGTGGCCAGACACAAAGAAGGCTGAAGTATTCTAATGCGGTGTGGCAGGAAGAATGCACGTGGGGGACATGAAGGCATTTCATAACCAGCAAGGCTGTGCTGCAGGGTGAGGAGGTGGTGGAGGGTCCTCGCTCCCCTTGGAGTTTCTTCCCATGGAGAAGGGACAGAAAACTGGGAGCCAGGAACCCAGGACAGGCTGATGATGAGGCATATAGCAGGCCCTCACTAAATAGGTTGAGGAATAAATTTAAAACTGCATCAGCTGCTTTGGAAAGGTCTTGACAGAGGCCAGATGAGATCATGTCATGAAAAGGTGGTTAGAAAATCCAGCAAGTCTCTGGGAGCCTGGCTGAAAAAATCCTGTTTCTAGTTTTTTGGTGCTCTGGGCCTCAGTTTACTTGTCTATAAAATGATACTAAAATATCATTGTGGATGCAGAGAAGCAAAATTAGGAAATGAGTGTGTAATGCAGTTAAATGAGATTAAATAGTAACTGTTTACCTTTACTGGCTGCTTATGGTGTGCAGAAAGACAACTAAGCACTTTATATGGAAATTTCTTGTCAAATCCTCCCTGTACATGGGGAGAGGCTGTGCTCCTGCTGTGGAAACTGAGATTCAGGGAAACTAAGAGATTGTGCTAACTTAAGGTCAAAGAGCTCTTTGCTCAAATTTGACTCAGTGGTGTGTGTAAAACATCTCTTCTTAGCTCTGCTGTTTGGATGCCGACTGGAGGGACAAGGCAAGGGTCCTTGATGACACAGTGAGTCAAAAATGGGGTCCTGGGTGGCAATAGGTCATTCCTAGAAGCTACGCACTGCTGGGAGTTCTATGGGCACATTGTCTCCTGCATACCCCTTCAGAGATGCCACAGGATCTTCCTACTACCCAGCATTGACGATGCCAGCCTGGGCTCCACCCAGCTCAGCAACTTGCTGTGTGTCCCTCCTTGTTCTGCACTGTGCATGCCTTTACTGACCCCAAACATCTTCCACCTTTATCTCCCTGGCTTGTCTAAGGGCTCATCGTTTATGAAATCTTTTGCTCACTCAAATCAAGAACCAGTCTCAGCACACTGCTGAGATCAATGCTAATGTTCAGGAAAATGTTAGCATTTGATCAACTCCTTTCTGGATATTGTTTGTCTTGTGCTTAAGGTAGAATTATTACTTTTCATGTTACTGCCCTATCGTACTACCCAGTTAAGTGGCAAGCTTCTAAGGGCAGAGACCTTGTCTGCTGCTTGTGTGTTTTTATATAGTGTCTGACATGGCACTTTGCTCTATAGATAGTGTTGGGCAATCACTGCCACACTCCCCAGCATTCTTCGTGTTATTCTTATCTACCCCCCAAAACTTGTTAAAGAGCACAAAGATCCCCCACAGCCACAGCATGGTATTTGACTTTGTACCTGCTGTGCCTTCCTGCCCTTGACCATAATGACTTCAATTTCTCTCAAATGCCTTTGTATTTTATATTCACTTCAATTAGCACTAATAGAACTACACTTCACACCTTTATTGGGTATTTCGTTGGACACCTCAAAAGTATTTTACAAGAAAGTATTAATTATTCCCAGTTTATAGGCAGGAAACCTGAGGCAAAATCAGTGACTCAGTGGCAAAATTAGGACATGATTTTCCCTCTCTGTTTTCAACTGTCTACTAGACCATGTTATCCCTTCTGGTTTTGAGTTAAATTATTGAAATGAAATTAAAGAAATGATATCTTGGGCTCTAGTGCACCCTTATTTTAAGGAATACTTGCGCTGGGGATATAGCTCAGTGGAATAAGCACTTGCCTAGCAAGCTCAGGGTCCTGAGTTCGATCCCCAGTACCGCAAAAAAAAAAAAAAAAAAAAAAAAAGAAAACCTTTGTTAAGGAATACTTGCTGTCTTCCTGAATTATAGGTATGCTTAGGTGGAAAATATATAAAATGTAGAAGATGATGAAAATCATCTATAAATTTATCATCCATAGATATCCTCCATTATTAGTTTTTGAGAGACATGGGACCAAGGCCTTCATACTGAGTTATATCCTCACCCCTTTTTTCTTTCTTATTTTGAATCAGGGTCTCACTAAATTACATAGGCTGGGCTCAAACTTATGATCTTCCTGTCTCAGCCTTCCAGAGTGCCGGGACTATAAGTGTGTTCCACCATGCCCAGCCGACTGTGAGCATTTTAGCCTGTTTTCCTTCAGCATTCTACATGTATAGAGAACATCCTGCCTTTTGTAGTTGGACTTAGGCTATATCCTGATTCCTTTTTACTATACAGTGGGGATTTCTGCATGTCACTACATATGGTACTGAATGTAGTGTTTAATGTCCACATAACTTTTTATCACTTATTTAATGATTCCAATATTATTGCCCATTTAGGTAATTTCATTTTGTGAGTTTTTCTTTTTCTTTTTTTTTTTTTAGTATGTTTGTTTTGTTTCCAGAAATACATTTGTGATGAGATTTGCACTTTTTAAAATGTATGGTTTTTAGATTATTCAGCATGTGGGTGTATGTACATAGTTTAATAAGAAAAAAATAGCTGCCGAATTAGAGGCCCATTTTTGTGGCTTCTCCTGTCATCCACCTCTTTGCACAAAAAACCAAAATGTTGACATCTGTGATTTGGCCTGGGTTAAAGCTAGCTCCTTAAACCTCTAAAGATATTATAATACAGATTCCCAAAAACTGACTCTAGATCAAATAGTTAATGTAATGGAGCTTGGGGGAATGGAAAAAGTTTTCTGTTCACTGCTAGCGATATCACTGTCCCTATTTTCCATTGGAACAAGCCTTCAAAAACTTACAAACCACACTCACCAGAAAAAAAAAAAATACAATCTGACATGCTTATGACAAAAGAAAATCTAATTATATTTCATGAAAACAAATCCTCATTCAACTCCAACCATAGAACTGCAGAGATGTGTCATAAAGGAGGTTGTGGAGAAAGGGAATAATACTTTGCTTTGTGTTGTGAATATAACTAAAAAAAAAATCCTCATGTTTCAGCTCTGCCTCTATATGTCGTGGCACCAGGGACATAGTTGTACATTGAAAATATTGGATGGCAAACTGATATTATAAAAGAAATATTAATAACAAAAATTCAATATAAATTGAATGGGCATGGCTCAAATCTCCTGGAAGGAAAGAAAAGGAATTAATATAAGCTCCTAGCTCAGAACTTGGACCTTACATTAAGCAAGATAATAATGATATTTATATAATGCTTTACATATTTCAAGCCCTTTCAGTGTACTATGTACACAATTTATTTCTAGTGATTCAGAAATGACATCATGGAGTCATATAGGATGGCATTTATTTCCAGAGCATACCGGAGGGCTAGGGATATAGCTCAGTGGTATAGCAGCTGCCTGGCAAGTGCAAGGTTCTGAATTCAATTCCCAGTACCCCCCCTCCAATAACATACAGGAAATATATGGATATGTCATTGTAAGGAGGAGGTAAAAGGGAATATTTGAGATGTGATTTCCTAATAAACTCCAAATATTAGAAACATTTACATTGCCATATAAATAGGGTAAAAGAGACTAGATTAGTGAGTGGCAAGGCAGGTTTGGAAGTTTGTATGGTTAAGAGAAATTCCAAGTTCCCTCCAAGGAACTTGGAAGTCCCAAAGCCATCAGAAGTTCAGT